>BMAU01006204.1:0-10076 GCA_019973935.1 Trichonephila clavipes | reverse complement strand
TATGAAGTTCACTCTCTCATATATCGTGTTCAAATTTCAATCCTTGATAAAATAATTTCTGTTTCATTCATTCAAGTTCAAATATATTTTAAAAACTTACTTAATTGTGTGACACTTCATGTTAATACAATTCTTTAAATTTTAATTCATTAATTAAATTAAAAAAATGAATAAATGACAAAATTATAGTCCAAAAGCATTCTAAAAGCTTAAGAAGAGGAAAACTTTTTCGTGTTGTCCCCTGTAACGCAATGGATAGCACGCCGGGCTTCTAATCTGAAAGACGGTAGTTTGGTCCATCTGAGATGGCCTAATTTCCGAGAATGTGTGTGATTCTTCTTTACTTTACACAACACTGTTTCTTACACTAATTAAATTTAATTAATGAATAAATAGTAACAAAAGAATAGTCAGTACCCTGTATATAGAATGGAAAATGAAAATTGCAAGGAAAATCGCTTTGTCTTTTGTCATACTTAAGATTATGATTCTTGCATATGTATTTCATATTTGTATTAATTGTAACTATTTAATAAAAAGTAACTAAAATAAGTTTTTCTTTGTTAGCTAAGTAGAATTGACTTAAATTTATTATTTATATTTCTTGTTCTAATGACATTGTACTTTTAGAAGCATGATGGAGGAAATAAATCTCTAAATGTCATTTGGCAATCTGTTCAAATTTAAAAATAAGAAAAGGAAAAATAACATAACATTATCATTATTACTTAAAAGTAGTAGTTTGCTTAAAATATATATTACTTAAAAGTAACGTACAAAATTTAATACTCAAAAGTGGTGCATTATTATTGCATTCAATGCATTATTATTTGGGGGAGGAAGCGCGATGAAAATTATGATTGAAAATTGGGTCGCCGGTAAAAAAAGTTTGAGGAAACACTGCAGTAACCGATTTATCTGAGTTGTAAAGACGTTGCAAATAAAACACATTAAACATTAAAAGTAAAACACTACGCAATAAAAAGAAGTAACATAAAGTAGCATAAGTTTTTCTACTGTGCTTGTAACGGCAGGCTGGCTACTTATTTTTGCTTCAAAACTTATGAGCAGGACTAGGAAAAACAAATTTAATCATCTAATTAACATCATGATAATCTTAGGAAACTATTGCCAATTTAAAACCAGCATCATGACTATATCAATATATTTTAGTCACATGTGCAAGCCATATAATCATCCAAACATGATTATATGGATATTACAACATAAAGAGTGTTTTTTTTCCAGGTTTAGAAGCTTAAGTTGGCATTACTTTCAAAGATGGCGACCGATTTAACAGCTGTCAAGTGATTTATTCTCAGCTTGGTTTGGCAGTTCATCAAACGATCATCAAGCAAGGCGTAGATTCGTCGAATGGGCCCAAAACGAGATGGCCGTTGTTCCCGATTTTCATAGGCGAATTTTGTTTAGCGATGAAGCGCACTTCTGGTTGAATGGTTACGTCAACAAACAAAACTGCCGCATTTGGGTGAAGCTAATCCACAAGTGTATGTCGAAACACCGTTACGTCCAGAAAAACTGACTGTTTGGTGCGCTTTATGGGCTGGTGGAATCCATCTTCAAAAACGTTGAGAGCCACAACGTTACAGTCAAATGGTGATCGGTACAGAGCCATGATTACTAACTTTTTCATTCCTGAATTGAACAATCATAATGTCCAGTAGCTGTGGTTCCAACAAGACGGTGCAACATGTCACACAGCTCGTACCACAATCGATTTATTGAAAGACACGTTTGGTGACCGCCTAATTTCACGTTGTGGACCTGTGAATTGGCCTCCCAAGATCTTGTGATTTAACACCGCTAGACTATTTTCTGTGGGGGCTATGTAAGTCATTGGTCTATGCGGATAAGCCACAAACATTTGACCATTTGGAAGACAACATTCGCCGTTTTATTGCCGATATACGGCCACAAATGTTGGAAAAAGTCATCGGAAATTGGACGTACAGATTGGGACTACATCCGAGCCAGCCGTGTGGCAGTCCTATGCCAGAAATCATATTTAAATGTAATGCCACAAGATTATCTTTTGAATAAAAAATTCATAAAGCTCAATCGAATAATACATCGTTGTTTTATTGCAATTTAAAGTTCTATACCTCTAAAAAAACACCCTTTATAATTCTAAATGTTAAAAAATATTCTCTTTAGTTATGTGTAACAACTTCTTCTGAGAGACTTTCAATGTCTTACATTATTTCAATCTCTTAATTTATATTTAATACTTCGTAATTGAATGAGTAAGTGAATATTAATGTCTTTTTCAGCTACACGGGGATTTTGGTGACGTACCCCGTGATTTTAAACTCATGGTCAAGTGACGAGAACGACACTAGAGCTGGCACCTCCCCTCACCTGACTACAACACCCCACCAACGGAACATATGTATCGCTTCCCTACACGGTGGGTCTTCAGAGGTAATGGGCTCGAAATCATGACTCGCAAACAAGAGTTCATTACTTTGACCAATAGGTACCATTTAGTACTTGAAAATATATTTATTTAGATATTGAGTAAATATAATTGTACTTTTTACACTACATTAAACACACATACGTATAACTTTATATGACTAAAATATTGTTTGAACAAAAATATTTCATTTTTTATTGTAGGTTTTCTTTAAGTTTAAAGGTGTTTGACATCATACATATTTTTAGGCTTTATTTATATATACATGTATATATACATATTTAGTATATATATATATCATATATTATTTATATATATATATATATATATATATATATATATATATATCATTATTTTCCTATACATCATTATTATAAAAAAAAAATTATTCTCCGTTTTACTCAGGAGAGAAATTAAGCCCAAGCAAAAAGCTTCACAAAGACACAGTTTTTTCACATCTTAGTAACTTTGCTTGGTAATACAAACATTTAAATGGATCTCTAGCGCCATTATCCAAATAATAAATTACTCCAAATTAATTCAGTTAATCTGAGCTAATTAATTGCATAATTAACTAAGTTTCTTTCTACTTTCTGAGCTAAAAATACTGTTACCTTTTCTATTATACTCACTATCTATTTTCATTCTTGCAACTTGCAAAGAAAAGCTCTGATTAAAAGTAATCTAGTATATCACGTTAAAGTAAAAAGAGTTTATATCAATTTTTTTTCAAAATTATTATATTTCAATAAAAGAAACCAAAGTAATATTCCTAGCGAATTCATTTAAATTCGCAATTTTTTTTATATAATGTTTCAAAATACACTGAAAGAAAGAAATTCCGCATCAAGAAAGATTATTGTAGAGTAATGAAATTTGGAAAATGCAATTGTCTAGTCAACATGTTTAATTGATAAAAAATGTTCAAAATCGCAGGTTAATTTAATCTCAAGAAAATGTATTTGGAATATATGAAATGCTGTTACAATCAAACTAGTGTAATCTCAGAAGTTTAAATGCAATACAGCAAGCGTGCATGCATTGTCATCATACAGGTGCCGAATGTCTTTTGTGGTATGGTTCCATGGTTTTTTGTACTTGTTGCGTCCGCACTGGGATGGTCAGTGCTGGCTTTTGATGATGCTGGAGATGTCATCCAGTGATCTTCTATATGTGCTCACTGAGATCGATCCGGTGATATCGCAAGGCAAAATAACTTGTCAACACTCTGTGAGGCACGTTGCGTTACAACAGCGGTGTGAGGGTGAGTGCTATCCTGTTGAAAACTCCCTTGAAAGCTTTTCATAAATGGCAATACTGTAGGTTAAATTACCAAACTGGCGTACAAATTTACAGTCAGTGTGTTTGGGGCAACCACGAAAGTGCTGCTGCAGTCATAAGAATATGCTCCCTAGACTATGAATTCAGGTGTAGCTGCAGTGTGTCTAGATCGCAGATATTTTGGTTGCAGGCGTTCCCCTGCTTCTTCTCACCAACACACATCCATCACTGGCACCAAGGAAGAACCCGCTTTCATCAGTAAACACATTTCACTCCGTCCTACAATGAACTCAGTTTTGAAACCACTGACGTCGCAAACGCGGTAATGGTCTAGAGTCAGTGGAATACTTGCCAAAGTGGGCACCCGTTTCGGATCAGTTTTTGAAATAACCGTTTTCCAACAGTTCGTTGTGTCATTCTTGTATCAACTACAGCTCGAACATCTGCTGCATACGCAGTACGATGTCCCACAGCTGTAAACTCAATACGGCGGACCCTTGACCACAGCTCCAACATTGGATACATTCCGGCCAAGTCTTTTCTGCAATATTGTGGAGAAAAATTCACCTTCCCATGTGGCCTTATTACGTGACCTAACTCAAATTTGGTGAGCTATTGATAACGGCATCGTTTTCTTAAAGGCATTCTAGGCTAACATCAACTCAATACGCCAAATGTAAATCACAAATAACGATATCGAACTTTACAGCACGTATTTAACCCTCCAACTGAACAGCACGGCTTTTTTTCCACCCTACTAGAGAGCTTCAAAAACGGACCACACTGATTTTTTCCTATAAGTCCGGGAACTCACCAAAAATGAACCAAACAGATTTTTCCCCTTCAAGTAATGTGTTCAAAACCGGTAAGGTGGTATTTTTCCGAATTCTTTTCCCCCTTTAAAGGTTTACGATCTTGAAAGATAATTAGAGACGGTCGAGGAGACACAATGGGCATTGAGGGAAACTTTTATGGTCACGACTGAGAGACCGGTTCCTGTGGCAATCCTAAAATCTTCAACCTAAAGTTTACACAAATAGCGAGTCAACGATTTGAGAATTCTCATTTTTTTCTTTACCTTAAATTCTCAAATGGAATTAAGTTTTTATAATGTATGTCTAAGTTTTTAAAAAAATATCTGTAGTATTTAAATTCAAATTATATATTAAAACATTGAGGATAATTTACTGTTTCATTTTTTCTTACTTTTAATCAATACTTTCAGGGATTTTTTAAAAATGATTATTTTGTTATGTGTCAAAAAAATAAAAGAAAGGTTCAAAAATTTTAAATCTTTTAAAATTTCGGACACTTCTAAACATGAATAATTTTAAGCTTCTGTATTACATTATTTGCAAAATTTATATGTATTGTTAAAAAACCCTATTTAAAATCTTTAGTTTTCATAATTTAAAGCCAGATATTCAGGGCATCTTACATAGAATCCCTTGTTTTTGTATTGTTCAGATAACAAATTATATTTGAATTTTGAATGTCTGAACATTAATTTCATTCAAAGAGAATTTTAATATTTCAAGTTTATATTTTTTTAACTTGAATCTTTCAAATAAAAGAGTATTTAAAAGCATCTGGACAAATTTAGAGTTAACATTTGCGCATATAAATAAATATAAAGGTCCTTTTTTTAAATTGAAGTTAAAAAAATATATTTTATGCATAATCCCCTCATCATTCATGTTCATTAGTGGTTGACTGAAGAAATAGGTTATTAAAATTTGGACATTTTATAATCTTAAACATGCAAAAATAGGAATTTTGTATTAGCTCCACTAAAATTCTGCATTGGAATTTCGAAAAATATATTTATGCGTGTCTCATACTCAGTTGAAAACCATATATTTACCATAAATACTAATAATTCTTTGGATATTTAAAATTATCATATGATTAATTTTTAATATATATATACATATATATATATTCGACTTCTAATATTTTTCAAGTATTCCTTAAATTTCATAATTTAATTAAAAGTGAGGGGATGTTAAAGTCGCACTCTCTCTCTTCTCTACTCAACTTCTTGAGGGCTTTTGGCGACGGTCCTGTGGCCGGGGTATCAGGTGGTCAAGGTATCGAATCATGGCTGGCATGTCTCGAGTTCGAGGAGCCCAGTGCCACAAAAAGACCCGCCGTGTAGGAAGCCATGCACATTAAATCTATCGAGAGGTTGAAATGTCCTCTCCTGGTGTGGTGTGGTAGTTAGGAGAGGGGGTGCCAGCTCGGGTTTCACCCTCGTCATTTGACCATTTTCAAAAAATTACGAGGTCCATCACTAAAAGCCCTCGTGTAGCTGAACAGTGCGACGTTAATATTCACTCGCGGTGACGGACCTCGTAATTTTTAAACCATGGTCGCAAGTGACGATGACGCTGAGCATCGCTCCTTACCGGCGGATGTTCAGTGGTGCTGGGGTCAAACTCATGACACGTCAGCTACGAGTCCGTTACTTTGACTATTAGGCTACCGCGGCCTCACAATGTGGTTGAAAACTGCATGTTATGAGTAAAACTATGCTGAAACATTTGATGAACTTACTATAATAGATTTTTTGCATAGAAGATAGATGTGTGATATTAAAAATGACAATATGTAAAAAAGTGTGAGAATATCGATGACAATTTTTGAAAAATTCAATTTAAGTTTCAGTCTGAAACTTATTCGTTTTTTTTCGCATTTAATATTAAAATAGTCGCGATAACAAATTACTAGTTTAACGCAGTGTTTCTCAAAGTGGGGGGCGCGCCCCCCGGGGGCGCGATGACCTAAAGGGGGGCGCGAGCGTATCGAAAATTTAAAGATTTTTTTTAAAAATAACCGGAAAGAGAAGTAAAACAAAAATGCTTTCTTCCATAATAAAAAAAATACACACACAACAACACTGACATAATTTATGTTTATTATCTGGCTTTTTTTCCGTCATCAAATAGCTATCTTTGATCCCAAAACCAAATTAAAGAAAAAAAAAAACATTTTGTTTTATTTGCTGTATTTCCTCAATGAGAGATTTTTGTATTACGTTTTTAACATAAAATATTACTCATTAAAAAGAAAAAATGAAACCCAAACCCTGTGAAAATTTCACAAGATAAACAATTCACCACTGTAATTATTATTGAAATACTGTAGAAAAAGAAAAGGAAGTCATGATTCACTTTTCAGCCAGGCTGCATAGTACGTTTGCTAATCATTTGATTGACCTTCAATCTTATAGTATGGTTATTATCAATATTAGTTCCCTCCCATCTTTTATGCGTTTTTTTTTTGCTTTTCGCTTAGGGAATTGTAAATAATTGAGTTTTGCGATATTTGGAAAAGAATTGATTGGTTTAACATTTCTGTAAGGATAATTGAAAAGTGTCTGATTTGCGTCCTTTATTATGGTCTTGTACTTTTTGAATCATTTTAGTTCAGTTTTATTGGATTTTTTTTTCTCAAATCATCAAAGAATTGAATAGTCCTTGAAAGAAGGTAAGTATACTTTCTATAAATTAAAATATTCACTAGAATTCCGATTTGTATCGTGTACAGTAAAAATAATTCTAAACAAATGATTGGGGTGACTGAGTCCCCACCGCCATTAATGTTAGTATCGAGTACGCGCCTGCTACCGGGTTAAAACATTTTGAAGTCTTCTCGCTTTAAATGTTAAAAAGTAACACAATTATTCTTCATCGGAATTTTATATTCTTTTTTCATAATTTAACATTAATTCTAAATGCTAATCGTGTGAGGTTTAAAGTTACAGTTATTTTAAACAGTTATTTACAATTATAGCATTTATCTAAAAAAAAAATCATTTTTACATTTTTGTATACAATGTCGTGCACACAGTTTTACTCTCCCTTACAGTTCAGCTATTATATCAAGAATAATGTTTTATTTTTTAAAAATGAACTCGTGCGGAAGAGTCGGTGTTTCAGCCAGTATACGTTTGATGCATCAGTACTGAAGAAGGTATTTTATAAATAATTTCTTATTACTGAATTTGGCTGCGGTAGCCGAGTGGTATAGGTATCGGATCGTGGCTTGCCTTTGTCACGAGTTCGAGCCCAGTACCACTAAAGACCCGCCGTGTAGGGCAGCGATGCACGTTAAATCTGTTGAGAGTTGAAACGTTTTCCCGTTGGTGTGGTGTGGTAGTTAGAGAGAGGGTTGCCAGCTCAGGTGTCATCCACGTCACTTGACCTTGTTCAAAATTACGTGGTCCGTCGTCAAAAAAGCCCTCGTGCAGCTGAACAGTGCGACGTTAGTATTCAATCAATCAATCTTATTACTAAATTAAGAACAAGTTTAATAATTATTAGGGACTTCCACACGGGCTTGTCTTGTAGAGGAAAGTTTTTCAAAGCAAGGTTTAATATCAGAAATTGACACTTAAAGAGTTATTTTCTATATTTAGCTGAGATCTATATTTTGTCTTCCAGGCATCCACTGCAGAAAATCCGGTTTGAAAAAGGTAGGATGTTGAAAATGGTAATATTATACGAAGTGCTTTTGTTTTTCAGTACAGATAATTCCTCATCCACCTCTACCCCAAATTCAAAGAGTGATTTATTACAAAAGTTGCTTTTAATTTTTCACTGGACGTGAAATCTATGAAGATTTCTTCTTCGGAAGTTGAGAGCCCTTCTGGAGTACCTTGAAATAGATCCCTAATCCACTCGTAACTTGCTACCAAGTTGTCCTCATCCAGAAAATACTTTTAAAATTCTTTTGCCAACATAGCTAAATGATTTTACATGTTTTAAATACAACTTTCCATGTTGTTCTACAGATTTGTAAGTTTTAACACATATCGAGTTGGGGCTTTTTTTTCCATCATTTACTTCAGTAGTGGTAAATCCAAAATTTAAGTATTTTTGAGAAGATCGCCTTGATTTAATTTTCAGAACCATGCTCGTTCGTCTGTGTACTTGTTGATTCTTTATTATGGTCGAATGTTTGCTTACGACTTAAAAATGTATGTATGACATTGTTTTAATCTACTGCCGTAAATACTTAATTACCGTGAATTGCAATTAACGTGGAAATTTAAAAAAATGTACATTCAAGCTAGATTCGGTAGCTATAGGAGTATCGAGTCGACCAAAACTGACTGGAATTGTACGAGGCAAAGCATTTTTTACATGTTTTGCGCAGACGTCCGATAGGTTGCCCAGACTCACGCAAACGTACCCTATAATGCCAGATGTGATGGATATGATAGAGAGCGACATTGACTAGACTATTTTTCTAATGACATTTGTACTTTGAGAAATGAATGCTGAAGGAAATAAATCTTTAATTAAATACATCATTTTGCGATCTGTTCCAATTTAAAAATTAGAGAAAGAAAAATAACATAATTCTAAGTAATATATATTTTAAGTAATTTTCTTAAAATATATATTACTTAAAAATATACACAAAATTTAATATACTTATCGTATTAATTTGTACGGTTTATAATTAAGATCGTATTGTAACTTTAGCGTCTCTCTCTCAAAGTGCATTTTTATTGCAGTAAATACAGTATTGTTGTACAAGGGGGCGAGACAAAAAAATTATGATTGAAAATTGGGTCGCCAGTATTGAAAGTTTGAGAAACACTGCTTTTAATGTATGAGTGGTGCACAGAGTATTTTATGACTAATTAATTAATACTAAATTAACAACAAGTTTAATAATTATTAGCTACTTCCATGGGCTTGTCTTACAGAGCAAAGTTTTTGAAAGGAGTTTTAAGATAAGAAATTGACCCTCTGAGTTCATTTTCTATATTTACCTGATATCTATATTTTGTCTTCTAAGCAACCACCGCATTTTGTAATATGTTCAATTTAAAAATCAGAAAGGAAAAATAACTTAGTAATTATCCTATTACTAAACTTTTTTTTGCTTAAAGTAACATATACAAAATTTAATACTTATGTCATGAATTTGTACGGTTTTTATAATAAATATTGTTGCTTTATCGTAAAAGTGCATTATTATTGCATTCAGTAAATTATTGTGTATAAGGGGGCGCGATAAAATTGTGATTGAAAAGGGGGGCGCCAGTATTGAAAGTTTGAGGAGCAATGGTTTAACGCATTCATAGATTATAAAAAATAAAGGTATAAATGACATTGTTGGGAATAATATGTTTTTATAGTTTTGAATTCAGACTTCTTTGCAGGAGTGTAGACTATTAAAAGGCTGATGTAAAAGTTAGAAAACTAATATTTAAAATATATGGAAAACAATATCTGCAATTCCATGATCTTGACGAGCAGAAGACGGTATTTTTACTTTAGTAGGGCAGAGTAAGCATAAGGTAGGAGCTTGTGTGGAGTAAACAACTAGGCCTCTGCAGTTT
>BMAU01006202.1:0-74323 GCA_019973935.1 Trichonephila clavipes | reverse complement strand
GTTACGTATTGCTTTAAAAATTTGATAACAGTACTAAGTAAAGGTTTACTTTCATGAAAAAATTCGAGCTGAGCTAGTTATCAAGAATCATGGCCATCGTGATAGCAGTAAATTGCCACAAAAATACAATATTTATTGTTAAAAAAATAACTGTCAAAATCATTTCCATAAAGTTTGAACGACTTTCCGTAATCACACTAAAAATGCATGAAACTTGTGTCTTTTTTTATTAAAATTTCCATTTCTAAGAAACAAAAAGATAGAGTCAAAAAGGAAAGAATGTAAAAAAAAATATGTCAGTGTTTGAAAAAAAACCCCATCTGTCTCGCTTATTGAAAATCAATTTTATGAGGGATACATTGCGAAATCCCTAGAATTTACCCGCACTCTGAAGCAACACAAGGATTATTGGTGAAGAAAGGTCTTTATGAGTAAGACACACATTAATTTCACAATATAAAATAACACGAGGTCCACTGGTGATGAACCTAGAAATTTGAGTCTGATTCATGTGACGATGACATGTGGTACATTCTCTTAAAGCTACCACACCCAGTCAATGGGAGGACTTTGAGTACAACAGATTTGGCGTGCATTAGCCCCCCTACATGGCGGGTTTTCAGAAGCACCAGGACCCGCGACATGCCAGCCTCGAGTTCTGGACCGTAACCATTAGGATACCACGGCCCTTTTAGTCTTTGAACCACGGTCAAGAGACGGGAGACAACTGAGCTGAAACTACACTTTACAGATTTCACATTAATTCAATAAGATAAGATTATGAGCATAGACAGATTTTAATCCTTTATCTACCGCATTGATGATTTACTGTAGTGTTTTTGATGCAGTCATCAATATATATATATATATATATATATATATATATATATATATATATATATATATATATATATATATATATATATATATATATTGAATAACTACAATAAAAAAATTAAGGGGATATGAACAAACACAATATACTAACTTTGGGAAATTTAAAATTCATTAGAACTAATTAATTAATTAAATTTAATCCACTGTAAAATTAACTATATACACTGTTCACTTAAAATAAATAGTCAAATCGTTTTCTAACATCTTTCATTAACATACAAAAAAAGACACTTACCTTTTACATTAACTATTTTTTTGGAACAGAAATGACATCTTTCCCAACTGCTGAAAATGCAGTCAGCTGAAAACGCAATTTCTGCTATGAAACTATTCGTCTTCCCTCCCTAAAAATACTCATCATAGAACTCGTGCTGCCATATATTTTTGAAGAATAGGTTTAAAAGAATATTCCTGCTAAGTATCGTCAGAGTATTCGTAAAAATGGTTATTCTATGTAATTTTAAAGTGTGTGGTACTTAAAAGTACCGTCGGTAGATAAAGGGTTAACGTGCATCAGCGCTTTATATGATTTGTCTTCAGAGGCACTAAGAAGCCCACGACGCGACAACACTGAATGATAAATTGAACACTATGTCCAAAATTAAAGGTCATAAACATGAAATCTGCGAAAGCAGAAGAACTATTTACTGTGTTGTTTAAAATTCGGCACAGAGACGTATTACAAATGTCAGAAAGAATAAAACAACATAACAATGTAGAAAAGATTTAATTGTGAATTAATATACAAGTCATGTGAGAAAGTGTGACTGCGTGAAACAGAGATAAAGCATTTACCTTGGGAAAAGTCTGTCTGATGGGGAGTGTGACCCCTGTGAACTGCTATACAAGCCTGACAATGAACTACAATATTGTTTATGAATGTGTTAATAGGTATTTGTGGCAAGAAAGCCCATTTTTCCAAAAGCGGAACTTTTAACTCCGGAAGGGTCCTTTTTGGAGGGGGGAAGAGGAGCTACGGTGAGAATTGCTTTTTCTGAACCATCCCAAACGTATTTAAGAGAATTGTAATCCGAGGCCTTGAGGGATGATTCATATGATGAATATCCGCTCCTTCATGAAATTCATCAACAATGTGAATTCCGTATGACCACACATTATCTTTGATAAAAATGCAATCCGGGCCCATAGCACCCAGAAAAACCTCACATAGGCTTCCAGGATCTGATCCTTACAGTGCTGTGAATTGACAGTACTCGCATGGAAAACGCACAGTGGTGCACGGCTGTCCAAAATCATGTCACTACACACAAGGATTTCTTTGCCACGAAATCTGTCCAAATTTGTTATGTAGGATGGATGAAAGTACGCTCCCTCCTCTTACTCTCCAGGTAAGGACTCGACGAGAATCACTTTGTCTGGCACGTTCAACTCATCAATGAAAAACACTCCCTCATTCGTTGTGTCCCCTATCGATGTTTTCAACTCCACATTGTCCGGTCTTTCTTGCTGGATGCAGCCAAAAAGGAACGCACCAGATTAAACGCCAGGACTAAAGGCAAGTCTGTGCGGCTGTAGAGTGTTTCCCTGGAGTTTCTTCTTCCAGGTACAGAAGCAAAGCCCTGAGCAAGCTGAATAGCCGTTGTCTGCCTATGTCGTCATGCGCTTAATGCGAAGTAGCGATCTTGTGTCAATGTCGATGTTCTGTGGTGACCTTGGCTAGTCTTCCTGGTTGACAGTACCACTTGTTTGGAATTGATTTCCCAGCATAAAATATAATTATTAATAATTCTAAAAATAATTATTATAATAATTTTAAAAATAATTATTATAATAATTTTAAAATAATTATTATAATAATTTTAAAAATAATTATTATAATAATTTTAAAAATAATTATTATATAATAATTTTAATATATTTTTAATAATTTTATTTTTTAAATTTAATAACTTTTAGTAATTTGATTTTTTTAATTTGATAGTTATTAATAATTTTATTTTAAATTTAATAATTATTAATAATTTGATTTTTAAATTTAATAATTATTAATAATTTGATTTATTAATTTAATAATTTAAATACTTTTTTCGACACTTCACGCGTTCCTTTACACTTTCAATCTTGCTTTTAAAAACGCTTTGGAACACAAACGATTAAGAACCAAGTACTTCATGTGGAAATTTAGTCAAAAAGAAGCTAATGAAAATAGATTTAGTACTACGTTTTTAAAATTTTTGTTTTCAATTTCTATCGTTTTAACCTATAGTGCATTTTTCAAAAAAAAAAAAAGAATGCAAGCCTGTTAATTTATATATTTAATTGCATTGTCATTTCTATAGGAGATGGCCATTTTCGTTACTTACGATTGAATTTAAAAATCAGTTGAAATTCGTTACGCACATTTTTCGTTATGCAAACTTTTTTCTCGAAAATTGTTACTTTTTACTTCATTTGACTGACATTTTATGAATATTGAATAAAAGAAAGATGATTTTTTACAGTTTTATTTACAGATGCTTGAAGCTGTATTAAATTGGAATAAGTTCCACTTAAGTATATTCTTGTCCATATTTCAACATTATTATTAGACAAAAAAATGTTCCTTATCTTACGTAACGACATAAATCTTGCAAGAAAAATATATAAAATTAATTTGATTGTATTTAATGAATTTATTTGTGAAATAAATATAATATATTTGTATGAAACTATCTCTGTGTGTTTGTGTGGAAGAAACACCCGTGTAGAGCGTAAAATTATTTTAAAAATGTTAGAGAAAACAACAGCCATGTTTCACAAGAGAAGGCTGTGTCAAACAACACTCTATAACAAAAAAAAATGGTGCGTGGAACGCCACGTGATAGAAGTGAAACTACTTTGGTGACGTTGCAACATTTGTTATTTGCTCTAATATTAAAAACTGACCGTGTACATGTCTCAACCGCCTAATTTGCATGAAAAGTATTCGTGGCGAATTGAGTCTTTCTGATATCAAACCCAGTGTAGGAAGTTATGCTGTAATTTCTGGGTATGCAAAACTATTATATTTTGATAAATTTGGTATATTTTTCCTACTTAAACTTTGTCCTCAATTGTAACATTCTTACATGTCTTCTAAATTAATTTTCGGTAAAATATTTTTCTGCTCAGCAACAGGTGTTCTCAAATCATCTGTAAACCATAATCTATCACAAATCGAACACCCGAGACCGAAAGGATTATCAATGAATAGCTTTTGAAAATCTTTGTGAGCAATTTCATGGGTGAGGGAATATTAACGGCACACTGTTATGTTACACGAGGGCTTTTGGCGACGGACTTCATAATTTTGAACCATGGTCAAGTGACGAGGACGTCATCTGAGCTGGCACTCACCCTCTCCTAACTATTTCACCACACCAACGGGAGGACGTTTGAGCTCTCAACATATTTAACGTGCATCGCGCCCCTACACGGCGGGTCTTAAGTGGTACTCGGCTCGAACTCATGACACACCAGCCACGATCTGATACCTTGACCACTAGGCTACAGTGGCAACGCATTCTTATGGAAATTTTAATCTTTGTAACGTAAGATAGAATTTATTATCTATTCACTTGCATCAGTTCCAACACACACTAGATTTTTGAGGGTTCTGTAGTTGACAGCACAGGGTGGCTCACAAAGTCCGTATTAATCTGTGCTGTCATTAGAAGAGTCTCAATTGCATACCCATTACTTAAACTCGGCATAAGAGAGTATTTTATGATGTTTTTTTTCCATGTTCGATAGTCTCTCATGTACTCTGATCGAGATTTGGCAGTAGCACATGATGAATTTGCACTACTTTTCTGTTTATTCGTCACTTTTTCGACCGGACTTGTTGCTAGTTTTTCTTTTTTATCTTTCACGAAACTCTTTTCCTATTTGTGCCTTTGATTTAGACATTCTGACTAGAATTAATAATAATTCAACGCAAATGAGAATTAAAGAAATAAATTAGACACCGAACACATCGCCATGTAGCCAACAATGTGAAAAAAATTTCAAAAAGGCACGCTTTTGCTGGAAGAGCTATTTTGTGTACACCAGTGTTTCTCAAACTGTGGGGCGCGCCCCCTGGGGGCGGTAACCCTTCGAGGGGGCGCGAGCATATTGAAAATATAAAAGGCTTAAAAAATTATTTTTTGGAATGAAGTAAAACAAAATGTGCTTTCTGACAAAATAAAAAATACACATTTACACTGATATAAATTATATATATCATCTGGTTTTCCACTTTCAAAAGA
Organism: Trichonephila clavipes; assembly: GCA_019973935.1. Classification (NCBI taxonomy): domain Eukaryota; kingdom Metazoa; phylum Arthropoda; class Arachnida; order Araneae; family Nephilidae; genus Trichonephila; species Trichonephila clavipes. The sequence continues at coordinate 69,197 of BMAU01006202.1, read as the reverse complement.
TTCCACTTCAAACGCTCATTAGCTATCTTTGATCCTAAAACCAAATAAAAAAAGATATTTTGTTTGCTTTGCTGTAATTCCGCGATGAGAGATTTTTTTTATTACGTTTCTTATAACCCCTAAAATAGTACTTTTGATTATCATCTCTTTGACCGTCAAACTTACTGGTATGCTTAACTCTCCGTATACTTTTCTTTTAGGAAAGTTGTAAATAATATTTTTCTGTTGCTTTTCCCCCATGTAAATGAGTTTTATGATATATGGAAAAGCATATTTTTTTTGAGTACTTTGAAAGGAATAATTGGCCAAGATTGATTATCATCTCTTTGACCGTCAAACTTACTGGTATGCTTAACTCTCCGTATACTTTTCTTTTAGGAAAGTTGTAAATAATATTTTTCTGTTGCTTTTCCCCCCATGTAAATGAGTTTTATGATATATGGAAAAGCATATTTTTTTTGAGTACTTTGAAAGGAATAATTGGCCAAGATGTATTTTTATGAGTAATCTGAAATATATAATGCATTATAAAAAACGTTTTACACAATTATTTTTTTAGAACTGACATCGATGTTTTTGTATCGAATACATTTTTTTCATGGGAGCGGTCGTATGAGGCGCTGAATCACTCCAAATTCTGGTAAAACTGTTAATTCGTTAACAGTTTCTTGACAGTATTCTCAGATATGACAGTCTTAATGGAAACTAAAATGAATTTGTCACATTTATGCCTCTTTTTTGAGAGTGGCAAACGGTTTTACAATCAAGGTACTTGTTTTGATCGAGTTCCCTTCACGACCACTTTTGTTCAGAAATATTTTCTATGAATATGCTATACTTTCCCCTACGATTAACTTTGTGGTTTTAATTTCTGTGTTGTACAACTTATTATTATAAATGTAAATGAGCATAATATAAAAAAATGGGCATCTGTGATCTATCTATTGAAGGAAGATGAAACTGATCAAGCAATTGAAGAACCTGATGAAATAATGCATATTAATCGTGATAGCGAAAGTAAATATGACAAAAGTGATAGACATGAAACGTTTGAGTTGAATTGTAATTTTCAAATGCTGCCTAAAGAACTCTATCAAGAAAACTAAGAAGCCATAAATGTAACACTTCACCTTGTCAAAAAGACACAAGCAAGAAAAGGTTACACATGCTATTTGTAGATCATCAAAGAATAGCAAAAATACAATAACGTGAGCAAAATATGACAGTTTTGATTGCAAATAACGTTCTTGTATTGTTTGTTCTTTATTAAGGTCACGCACATTTGGAGCGGTTTCTTTAGTTTTATTGGATTTTTCTCAAATCATCAAAGAAAAATTAAAAAAGTCCTTTAAAGTAGGTAAGTATATTTTCTCTTAGTTAAATTATTCACTGCAATTGTGATTTTTATTGAGCACAGAAAAATAATTATAAAAAAGGATTGGGGTGACTTGGTGAAGTGATCGCGCGACCATTAACGTTAGTGTGGAGTGGGCGCCTGCTTCCGGGTTAAAACATTTGGAAGGTTTTCTCGCTTTAAATATTAAAAATAACACAATTATTCTTCATTGGAATTTTTCATTCTCGTTTTCCTTATTTAATATTAATTCTAAATGGTAATTCTGTGAGGCTTAAAATTACAGTTCGTTTTAAACTATTTATAATAGGAGCATTCATTTAAAAATCATTTTATATTTTTGTATGCATTGTTGTGCACTTGGTTTTACTCTCTTTACAATTAAGCTATTATATCAAGAATAATGCATTATTTTTTAAAAAAATAATCGCAGAACGGGTACTTCAGCCATTTTAGCTATAAATGTATCAGTACTGCAGAAAAAAAATGTATTTTATAACTAATTTATTAAGGTATCCGACTACTTGCGACAACTTTTTTTTGAAAAAATGGAAATATGAGGATTTTTTTGTGATTTTTAGAACTATTTAGTAAATTTTAATGAATAAATCTTAAATTGAAAGCAGAAAAAAAATTTATTATTATTAAAATGAGAAAAAACTGGTAAAAATGTACAAAAAATTACATAAACGGGGCCCGCTCTGTACAAAATTTTTATGAGAAAATTCTCAATTTTTCAATTTTGATGTGTTACTTTATTATTCGTGTTTGAAATGACCTTCAGGATAAGAGATATTTCAATTTTTACAAAACCTAGAGCACCTTATCTTAGTGATTATACGAAATTTCTTAAAATGAAAGTGATTATATCCACATAAAGGACTGTAAATTTTAAAATAAAGCAGCGATTGATAAATCTGAAGATAAAAACACATATACATAACATTATACATAACATACACAAAAAATTTCAGGAAATTGTTTTCAAAACTTTTTGAGCAATCGCTGTCCCCGTTTGAACTTTTCGCAAAAAACACATTTCGAGTAAAACGCATTTTAAAGTTTGTCATCTTGTGTAAAGTTATGGCATCTGTTTTTACTAAAACACTTGTAATTTTTGTTCTAGTGAATGGAAAATAAAAAACTTGGGTATTTTTATTAAGCTTATATGATGACCTATAAAATAAAATCATAAACAAAATTTGTCAATTTTTGAAAAAAATCAGGATTTTAGGGTAGTCGGATACCTTAATACTAATTTAAGAGCAAGTTTAATTATTATTAGTGACTTCCATGGGCTTGTCTTGCAGAGCAAAGGTTTTCAAATGATGGCTTAATATTAGAAATTGACACTCTGAGTTCTTTTTCTATATTTAGCTGAGTTCTATATTTTGTCTTGAAAGCAGCCACCGCAGAAAATCCGGTTTCACAAAGGTACGATGTTTAAAACGGTAAAAGTATACGAAATGCTTTTGTTTTCAGTTCAGAAAAATTCATCATCTACTTCTGCCCAAAATTGAAAGAGAGTTTTATTATAAAATTGTCTTTTAATTTCGTCACTGGATGTGAAATCTATGAAAAGTTCTTCTTCGGTAGTAGAGAGGAGCCATTCTGGGGTATTTTGAAATGGATCTCTCACCCATTCGTAACTTGCTATCAAGTTGTCCTCAGCAAAAAAATATTTTTAAAAATTTTTTGTCAACATAACTAAATGACATTCAACAGTTTTATAAACAACTTCCACATGTTGTTCTTCAGTTTTGTAAGTTTTTACACATTTATCCGCATTATCAAACATTTCTAGGTTTTTTGCTTTAAATTTCGGCTCCATAATTCTAATTTTCTACAAAAAGCATTAATTTTATCACTCGTGTCAAACATATGTACATTTGATCCTTTTGAAGTTGAAGATTCAATATATTTAATTTCTCAAATATATCGACTAAGTAGCTCAACTTCATCAGAAATAAACCATCTCGAAATTTCTCAGCTTCCGGTAGGTTTTTCCTCTTCTAGAAAAATGGTAATTTCATTTCTTAATTCATAAACACGTTGTAAAAATTTCCCGCGTGATAACCATCTTGCTTCGCAATAAAATAGCAACGATGAATGCACTGCGTCCATGTCTTTGCAAAGTCCAGAAAAGATTCTTGATTTTAGGGGTCTCATTTTTATGTAATTTACTACAGTCACAACTGTCATTAGCACAATATTAAGGCCAGGACTAATTTCTTTGGAAGCCAGAGCTTCTCTGTGGATCATACAATGTGCGTCCAGATGCACAGTGAAGATTTTTGTTTCACAAGTGCTTGTATACTTTTAAATCTTCCTGACATTGTACGAGCACCATCGGTGCATATTCCGACACAATTTTTCCACTCTATATTTGCCTAGTTTATAAAATTATTTAAAATATCAAATAATGCTATTGCTGTTGCTTTAAGTTTTATTGGTTTGCAAAAATTAGTTCTTCTACCGCTGACATACCATCCCAAAATCTAACATACGCAATGAAATGAGCATCTTTATTGCTATCTGTTGCCTCGTCAAGCTGAATTGAAAACAATTTATCACGCAACTTACCGAAAAGCTGTTGCTCTACATCTTCAGCGATATCGTCTATTCGACGGGAAACAGTATCATTTGATAGGGGTATGGACTGCAACTCTTTGGCAAAATTGTCTCCAAACATAGTTTCTACGATTTCAATTGCTGCAGGCAAAATAAGCTCTTCGGCAATAGTGTGAGGCTTTTTACATCTGGCTATTTTATATGATACTTTGTAAGAAGTAAGTAAAGCTTTTCATTTCACTGATAAAGTTTTTTTTAAAAAGGATTTTGTTTTTCATATGATTTTAGTTTTGATTCAAAGAACTCTCGAGGTTTGTTAATGTACTCACACCATGAAGCGTTTCGAAATGTCTTTTAAGTTTATTAGGTTTCATACTGTCTGCTGCCAATATTTTTGAGCAAATAACACACAGGGGCTTTTCTTCTCCATTTACTTCAGTAATGGTAAATCCAAAATTCAAGTATTCTTGAGAATATTTCCTTGATTTAATTTTCGGAACTATGCTCGTCTGTGCACTTGTTGATGCTTTATTATCGTCGAATGTTCGCTTACGACTTAAAAATTTATCCATGATTTTTTTTGTTGCAATTTTCTGCAGTAATACTTAATAGTGTGAATTACAACTAACGCGCAAATTATAAAATGTACATTCAAGATAGATTTGGTAGCTATAGAAGCATCGAATCGACCAAGACTGATTGGAATTGTACGAGGTACAGCATTAATACATGTTTTGCGCAGACGTCCGATAGTTTGGCCAGACTCACGCAGACGCTCGCGAGAATGCCAGATGTTATGGATATGAGAGAGCGCAATATAAAGTAGACTATTTTTCAATTTCTACTATAAGTTCACTCTCCTATATATATCTTGTTCAAATTTTCAATCGTTGATAAAATACTTTCTATTCATTCATTCAAGTTCAAATACATTTTTTAAAACTTGTAGTGGGTGACACTTCATGTTAATACAGTTCTTTCAAATTTTAATTCATTAATTGAATTAAAAAATGAATAAATAGTAACAAACAAAAGTTATAGTCCAAAAGCATTTATAGAAAGGAAAACTTTTCGTGCAGTCCCCTGTAACGCAATGGATAGCGCGCTGGGCTTCTAATCTGAAGGACGGTAGTTCGAATTCCATCCGAGATGGCCTAATTCCTGAGAATGTGTGTGATTTCTTCTTTACTTTACTATTTTCTTACACTAATTAAATTTAATTAATGAATAAATAGTAACGAAAAAAGAAAAGTTCAATACCCCATATATAGAAAGGAAAAGGAAAAATTGCAAGGAAAATCGCTTTCTCTTTTGTCGCTTAACATTGTGATTCTGTCATATGTATTACATATTTGTATTAATTGTAACTATTTAATAAAAAGTAACTAAAATAAGTTTTTCTTTGTTGGCCTAAGTAGGAATTGACTTAAAATTTATTTTTATATTACTTGTTCGAATGACATTTGTACTTTTAGAAATGCATGATGGACGAAATAAATCTTTAATTAAATGTCATTTTGCAATCTGTCTACAATTTAAAAAATGAGAAAGGAAAAATAACATAACATTATAATTATTACTTAAAAGTAATTTGCTTAAAATATATATATTACTTAAAAGTAACGTATACAAAATTTAATACTCAAAATGCATTATTATTGCATTCAATACATTATTATTGGGGGGGCGATGAAAATTATGATTGAAAATTGGTCGCCAGTAGTGAAAGTTTGAGAAGCACTGTCTTACATAATTATCTTATTTTTTTGCTTTTAAAAGTAGTATTCAAAATGTAATACTTATGCTATTAATTTGTATGGTTTATAATTAAGATCGCGTATGGTAGCTTTAGCGTCAAAGTGCATTATTATTACATTCAGTACATTATTAATGTATAAGGGGGCGCGATAAAAATTGTGATTGAAAAGGGGGGGTGCCAGTATTGAAAGTTTGAGAAACACTGGTCTACACCGTAATGTTCACACTGCAACTGATATGACCGTTGATAATGTTCCCGGGTGTGGGGGAAAAGGTCCCCATATTGGAAGGTGGGCAAGTTGATCAGTCGGAGACGTGGGCAATTGTCCAACTTTTTCACCGATATTACGCAAGTCACGTGGTGTCTCCATTCCCCCTTTCCTCCTCTTGCTCTCTCCTGACCAAGGTGACGACTCGGGGGAATGGGAGAAAGACTACTTCCCTTATTCTTTTCACTGTTACGCAAAACTGGGCAATTTTCTCATTCACTCTCGAGCACAAAAAAGTTTCTCTTCAAAAACCAACGCATCAAGTGAGATTGTAAATAATTGCAATAAGCAAAATTGTAATGAAAATTCCTATGCAAAGACATTTGGCCTGAAGGTGCAAATGATTAAAATTTGGTGCACAACACATGAATAGTGGGCGCTCCAGCGCATTCTGCATATATATATAAGGATTGAAATTTCTGTTGCATTTCGACCGCGATATCTCATGTCGGCTGTAACAATGCCTCGCCGAACGCTTCGTGCAAGTCGCGAGCAGATGTCAAAAAATTTGATAGTGGTTGTTCGATCGGATTGAAAGAGACTGGTTGGACGAATTGAAGAATCGCTCGACATCTGGGTCGAAGCGATACGATGGATAGATGATGATGGCAAGAGTGGTTCAAGGATGGCAGATATCAAAGTCAGAACGGCAGCGGTCAACCGATGGTCACAACAGAGCGGGAAGACACAGCGATTGTCAGAGTAGCTGTCACAGCACCGGACTCAGCCTAATCAGCTATCCTTCGTGGGGGCCTTATATGTGTACATTATGACCATCCAAAGATGACTAAGAGAGGGGAATTTACGCTAACACCAATCGTTAAACCACTTATCTCCCCCCTCCCCGTACGCCGTCAATTGCAGTGATGCTGGGTTCGATTAATAAGGAAATGTGCTCACTGGGGATGTAGTCTTTAGCTAAGAGTCTCGTTTCCATCTGCGTCCTGATGACAAATGCAGTCTTATCTGGAAAAGAACAAAGCAGCGACTGCCTTGACTATGGCATGCGACACAGGCCCACAACAATGCGTTATGGTCTAGGGTGCCATCTGTTTTTAAAACTGTACCCCTTTGATAGTCATTTCTGGCACACTGACAGCAAATGGTACGTTGATGATATCCTACGACCGGGCGTGTTACCATCCCTCTTGTGACACTCAGAACTTTCTTTTCAACACAATAATGCCCCGCCACGTACATGTTGCTATCAATTGCTTTTAAGATAGCTCCAGACTTCTTTGGCTATCGAGGTTGCCTGATCTCTCTGCCATAGATCCCATTAGGAACGTTATGAGAAGGAGGTTACAATCATTCCGGAATGTTGACGATTTAGCTGAAAAGTTGGAGACAATTTGGCACGAAGTTCTTCAGGACAGCATGCGGGAAGTTTATCAATCTGTTCCACCCTGGGTGATAGCTTGTATTCAGGCGGGAGGGGACAAATGCCTTCTTGACTTCCTCCCTTTGTAATAGTCAAACTCTCAAATAATCATTCAATTCTTCGGAAATTCCAATCTGTTGTTCTTCTATGCATGTTCTTCAGAACCATCAACTTTTCTCTCTCTCTCTCTCACAATTGGACAACTCCTACTTGGAGAGTCATTTTTATTGTTTTAGACTGCATATTATGATCTCCTAATTTAAGTGATTTGATCTTTTCTTAATATTTTTAATATTGAAGGGAAGAGAAAGAGAGAAATCCATTGTAAAAAAAAGAGAGACAGAGAGAGAGAGAACAGAATAAAAAACATAATATCTTTTTTACCATGTTTTCATTTTGTAGAAAACTATGCTTGGAATTTTGGTTTATGTATTGCAAACTCGACAGTACAATTTAAATTCTGCGAAAGAAAATAATTCCTATTTTTTCCAAACTAAATTTCCTTTATATATATATATATATATATATATATATATATATATATATATATATATATATATATATATATATATATATATATATATATATATACACTTCTATATATTAAAAATTTCTATCTTCTCTTTATTTTTGAAAAATGGCACAGTATATTTCTTATCTTAAAATGATACATAATCATGCATTTCTATATCACATTCTTTTCATGTTATTTATTAAAAAATATTCAAAGCAGTAAATTTAGAATATATTTCCGCAACTTGAAAAATATTTGACTTCATGAATCATTGGCAAATGACGTCATTTAAAGTGAAATGTGTCTCATCATTTTTATTACATCTAAAGGTTGAAGAAATTTCAATGAAAATTTACCCGAATATATTTAATACCGAAATTATTAAAAAGATTGTATTACTTCCAAGAAATATTCTGGAATTATACATAATCTCCTTTTATGTTAGTGATCTTGCTAAAAAAATGTAGAATTCAAAAATATGTGGGTGTCGTACATGACTTTTTCATGTTTAAAACTTGTGAATTTCATTTTGATTTTTCATACTGAGCTCCCCCATAAAAATATGCTTGCATCAGAGTACTTACTCTTTTCAATCTTTTCCTAAGGAGTAATGATATTTTTCTGTAGTTTGGATATTCGACTCTCGTTTTATTCTTAATATTTCAGAATATTTCTGTTCAAATACGTCGGAGGGGATTTTAAAAGGAAAAACAGTTTTTTTTTTACATTGGAAAATTTATATATATCCTACAACGTAAATTAGAAAATATTTTATTCAGATATTTATGGATACATACGAAATCATTTGAATATTTTTTTGAGTATTTCTAATACACTTAAAGCTAGGGTCTTCAACCTTTCACGTTTGAGGGACAAATTCAGAAATTTACAATGATCCACGGTCTACACGAATGTCAAACGATTTTCTACTCAGGAAATTTATCTAAAAAAAGGGGGAGGTTTGTTTTACAAGACTACAAATGATTCTAAGAAAAGAAATGTTGTTTACAGATTTGAATAAACACACACACACACACACACACACACACGCACACACACACACACACACACACACACACACACACACACACACACACACACACACACACACACACACACACACACACACACACACACACACACACACACACACACACACACACACACACACACACACACACACACACACACACACACACACACACACACACACACACACACACACACACACACACACACACACACACACACACACACACACACACACACACACACACACACACACACACACACACACACACACACACACACACACACACACACACACACACACACACACACACACACACACACACACACACACACACACACACACACACACACACACACACACACACACACACACACACACACACACACACACACACACACACACACACACACACACACACACACACACACACACACACACACACACACACACACACACACACACACACACACACACACACACACACACACACACACACACACACACACACACACACACACACACACACACACACACACACACACACACACACATACTAGCTGACCCGACCAAGCTTTGCACAGTGGCTTTGTTATAATACGTCAATTTAATATTATTCTAAGCCAGCGTTTCTGAAACTGTGGGGCGCACCCCACTTGGCGGGCGAGACAACTCTACTAGGGGGCACGAGCATATTAAAAAGTCGAAATCAAAAGATTAATTACAAAAAAATATTTTAATTTACTTAAAGTAAACAAACAAAGTCCAATCTGATGTAATAAAAAAATAAAATACACATTTACATTAATATATTTCACTGATAAATATATCAGTGCTACTCAATGTATTTTATAATTAATTTAGCAATACTAAGTTAAGAATAAGTTTGATAATTACCAGTGACCCCATGGATTTGTCATATATAAAATTGTATACAAAAATTAACACGTATATTGATAGCTTGTACTGTTTATAATAAATCCCTTAAGTGCCGAATGAAAGTTATGCGATTCGCTTCTCAATGCCAACCGTTTTCCACGTAGACGCACGTATGTGATGTATTGGGAAGGGAGGGAGGAATAAAGAAGCAAAAATAATATGAAATAAGTAAATCCTTCGCAAACATTTTCAAGGTCCTTTTTTTGCATTCCAAAGCGTTCGGAATAATTTTAGGGATAACAGTGAACAGAAAAGATTGTACTTCAGAAACACGTATATATACGTCGGGGGAAATTAATGCTTTGGCTGAGTGAGACGTTTATATACGCTGGTCATACCATAGTTTTGGCATCAAAGTATAGTATTATTGAATTCAATACATTGTTATTGTATGAGGGGGGCACGATGGAAATTTTGAATATTGATGAATATTGGGTCGCGAATTTTGAAATTTTGAGTAGTACTGTTCTAAGCTATTCAATGCAGTCAAATGAAGCGGCCGCGGTAGCCGAGTGGTATAGGTATCGGATCGTGGCTTGCCTTGTCACGAGTTCGAGCCCAATACCACTAAAGACCCGCCGTGTAGGGCAGCGATGCACGATAAATCTGTCGAGAGCTGAAACGTCCTCCCGTTGGTGTGGTGTGGTAGTTAGGAGAGGGGGGTTCCAGCTCAGGTGTCGTCCACATCACTTGACCATGGTTCAAAATTACGTGATCCGTCGCCAAAAGCCCTCGTGTAGCTGAACAGTGCGACGTTAATATTCAATCAATCAAGCAGTAAAATGAATATTTGCTTACAATTTCAGAGAGTTGAAATTATGCATAAAACAACCTAAAGTAGTTCATTTGACATTCCATTCATCTCCTATTTGAGTATAGTATAATGCATGAATTGCTAATAAGTTGTTAAGTAACAACAAATAAAGATATAATTTCATAAATAATGTGAATAACGGAGATTATTAGTAATTTTTAATGTTATTTTTATCATTTTAAATTATACCAAAAAATAGTTTTAATATAATTTATAGATTTTACAATATTTTTCTATAACCTGTCTTTTGCTAACTGAAATAGATTCGATGGTTTAAAACACACGTTAGCATACATCATATAGTTGCACATGCGGGAAACATGGATTTTCTAAGTCCAAGGCCCAAATGGACAACGTTCGGCTTTGAAATTAATTTATAGCCAAACGATTTATTACGAAGGCCAAACGAATCGGGAATTGAAGCTTTTTGAATGGTATTGGAGATTCTAATGGTATCAGTGGAATACGTTACAGCAGGACGAATTCTCTTTTAACTTTACAATAAAAATGGTTGTTTCAAAAAGTTTCCCGGTAATTCTTTTGCTGACAAAACATATACCGCTGCATTATCTAGATGGATTTAAGCTACGCAGCAGAATAACCAGTGAATCAATCTTCAGTCGAAGATTGTGTGTGTGTGGTGGCATTTCTCTGATAAATCCAGAGAATTCAAAAACTCTGTTGGAAAAAAATTAGGGTTTCATTTCCATCAACAATAGTGTCGATTTATTTAAAAGGCAGTAAATCACCTGGCAACAACTTCGTATCTGGCAGTTTATTTCGTCAGCATCAACAAATTTTCGGTATAAGTAACATGATTACAGGGACAATCATTATCTAGATAGTTATTCAGTATATCCGGGAAGACACGCTGTATCAATTCATTTTTCTAGTTTGAACAACAGTACAGAAATCGTCTGACAATTAGATACGTTATGTATTAGGACGCAGTTCTACTTCACCATTTCTAATATCCAGTACTTAGTTAGAAAATATTTACCACGATTGTTCATTTTGCAATTGAACTCGCATGTTTATGGTCAATCGAAGTGTCTCGACGTTTCGCCTTTAAAACGATTGTTTTAAATATGCGTTAATCTCGTGAGCAAAAGTAGAGCAAGAAATGACTGTCAATGTCGTTCGGAAATCGCCAGACAATAGTAGGATAGCACGCCTGAATATTTTTTCGAAGCTGTTAAAATCTTGTGAAGTTCTATGTAATGTTTTGAGTGAATGTTTGTGGCTCATGGTACTACATTTATCCTGATTATGGTTGAACTCCTTTGAAATACCGTTGTCATTCAGCTTTTTTTTAATGTTACAAATTGCGTCTGGTTTCTTATGAATATTTAATGGCAGCTTGAATGCTCAATGTGCATTTATCCACCATCTAATAATGTGGCAATAATACCTGAAGTCGCAATTGCTAATGCATTTTTCTGTTGCAATCGTAAGTTCGCAAGACTGAGCCAGCAAATTCAGAAATCACTGGGAATGAAAATCTGGACGCTGTACTGGAAAACAATGCATTCCGGTAGTATCCAACATAGTTACGACAGTTTCTGAAATCCGATTCCTGATTTTCGTTGCCCAACCTGAGATGCACCCGGTGCTCACTTCGGCTTCCCTCCCTGAAAGGGAAGGGACAGTCGTCCGGTATTATCCGGAAAAGTTACGGAAGTTTCTAAAATTGATTTCAAAGTCTTGTTTCCCACCCAGAAAAACACATGGAAAGCACTTTTCACTCATCAAGAAGCCTCAGAGAAGGCAAGCCTCTGCAATGGTTCAGGTAAAATACGGGTCGTCTTGCGTTATTTGTCATAGTTACAGGAACTTCTCGAATTTGATTGAATATTCGGATCGACAGTCATAAATTACGTCGGGGACTCGCTTTTTGCATTACTACATCTGCAAGTTAGGCTGGCCCCACTTTCCACGTATATTACGGTCGTCCGGCAGTATCCGGGAAAGTTACTGGAACTCCTATAATCCAATTTCAGAATATCATTCCCTGCCCCAAAACGCACACGTGACTGACTTTCGGCGCCACAGCGTGTGCAAGTTCAGTAGCCAGAGGGAATGAAAGCCCGTACACGAGACTCGAATGCGAAGCCATTTCACCTAATTCCAGCAATATCCGGCAAAATTAAGGGAGTTTCTGAAATCTGATTTCAGATTCTCGTTTCGTGATCGTAAATGCAACCGGGAGCTGCACTCGGCATCCCTGAGCCTGTAAGTTCAGTCCCTGTTAGGGGGCGATAGGGTAATCCGGCAAAGTTACGGGAATTACTAAAATCCGATTTTAGTTTTTGGTTCCCCATCTCGAAATACTCCAGAAATGCTATTTTCTCGCTCCAAGACTTTTAGGGTAAGCTTCTTCTATAGTCCGCGTAATAGACGGTCGTCTGGAATTATCCGGCAAGTTCTCCGATTGAATATCAGATTCGGATTGCCCATCTCGAAGTACGCCAGAAAACAAGTTTTTAGGCTCCAAATCCTTTAAGTCCCTGCCACAGTGTGTCTAAAATATGGTCTTCCGGCAAAGTTATGGATATTTGTGAGAACCGACTCGAAAATCGGATTCTGTGCCCCAAAATACATCGGGCATTCACTTTTCGTGAACTTTCGTCAACAAAATCCACTTCCAGCTTTGCAAAAGCTTTGCGACATTTTGCAAATATTCTCGTTTTCCGAATTCTTTACATTTCCGGACCACACTTGTCACTTAAGGGTATGAAAAACAGTTTACGTCCTATTCTCAGACCTATTGAATACACGCCCAAAATTTCATAAGAATCGGTATAGCCGTTTCGGAAGAGTTTTGTTACAAACACTGCGGCACGAGAATTTTATATATGTACTAGAGGACCCGACAGACGTTGTCCTGTACATACATCTTAAATTCAAAAAATACAAATTTTTTTATGAATAAGTTTTAACAGTCTGGACCGTTTTGAGTAAAATTTGAGTAAACAGTAATTACATCTGAATGTAATAATTTAATTAACACAGGATTTATTTCAACAAAATAATAACACGAAGTGACAAAATATTTTCCTGAAATGATCACAGCACCAACTGTATTGACCAACTTGAATTATAATAAAAGATTTTTGACTATTCGATACTGCTATCGTAGCGCAGTCTGTCGGATCCAATGTAAAACATTCGAAGATCAACAATTTATATAAATAAAAAATTAATTAAATAAACATTTCTAAACCGAATTATAAATCTAAACCATTCTCGAGTCCACTGGAACAGACAAAAACTTTCATCAAAATCGGTCCAGCCGTTTAGGAGGAAAACAGTTACATACACACGCACAGAAGAATTACATATATAAAGTTTATTTAAAAAGATATTAATTAAAAACGCTAAAAAGCGTGAATCGTCTACATTTTCGTAACAATAAAGACTGGGTTTGGCCAGTTTGGCTGAAAATCAATTTTCGACGCCAACTTACGTCTTTTTCAATTCCTACTATTAGCTCACGATCTCTATACATATTTTATTTTTTGTTTGCTTATTTAATTATTTATCTTGGTGGAATTTTCAATCGTTAATAAAATACATTTTAAAGCGCTCAATTGAGCTGAAATGTAATGTACATGATTATTTTGGATGACAATACAATAATTTAATTATAATCAATAAAAATAAATTGATTAAAACTAATTATTTAAAAAATTACAAATACAGCCACGTTGGCGACTTTGCGACCCTTTTAGCGACTTATGTCTAAATTTGAAAAGGTTTTTTTCTCACGTGTTAAAGCATTCAGTTGAAAGAAAATTTTAGATACACGATTGCTTTGGATGACAATAGGATACTTTAATGATAAATAATAAAAATTAATTACTACTTAATGTTGTGATTCTGTCATATGTATATACATATTTATATTAATTGCAACTATTTAATAAAAAGTAGCTAAAATAAATTTTTTCTTGGTTGATCTAAGTAGGAATTGATTCAAAATTTTTATTTTGTATTAATTGTTTATAACAATAGCGTTGTTACAACAATGCAGGTGAATGTTTAGTTGTATTTTTTTAATGTTTTTAATTAATAATATCGGACCGAATTGTGAATCTAAACCATTCTCAAATTTACTTGAACCCACACAAAAATTTTATCGAAATCGGTCCAGCCGTTTAGGAGGAGTTCAGTGACAAACACACTCACAGAAGATTTTTATATATAAACTAGCTGTACCCGGCGCGCGTTGCTACCCAAACAACTGAAATAAATTTAAGAAAAATAATTTTAAAGGAAAATCAGTACACAAATATTCAATTCATTCAAAGCCGTTTCGAAAAAATTGTGATTACAAAGTTCAGTTTCGATTAGATGTTTATTGAAGTGCTGTGGGATACACAATATTTCTTGTTTTTCCATCTGGTGCGTAGACGAATAAATCAGAAGGTTTTCCGACACGTGAGCAAGCCACATAGAGATGTCCATGTGAGAAGCATGGATTCTCCAAATTTAATCCACACACTTGTAACGATTGTCCTTGTGCTTTTTTAATAGTCATTGCGAAAGCGAGTCGCACCGGGAACTGTAAACGTTTGAATTTGAATGGCATATCTGTCGGGATCATTGGGATACGTGGCAAACGGACGTCTTCACCTTCCAGTCAAAATTGTTGCCTCGATAACATTGTTCATCATTTTCTTGACTGAGAGTCTGGTTCCGTTGCAAAGTCGTGGTGGATTTATGTTTCGAAGAAGTATGATGGGTACGTCAATTTTCAACGTAAGAACGTGCAGTGGCATGCCTGGCAAATCAAGCGAATTCAAGAATTCAGTTGGATAGTTGACAACCTCATCTTGATTCTCCACAGTATCGATGGACTTATATGTTGTCGTTTCACTGGGTATTTCATGCTGAATGGTGAAGTTGATGGTATTGACATCGATGTTTTTGGCTGCTAATATAACACGCGTACTGAGCCACTGATGGTTTTTGTAGTCTTGTGCAATGTTTGGGAAAACTTTTTGCACCAATTCGTCGATGCTTTCTGTTATCTTACAGAATTTGCTGGCAGGGTGATACATTGTGTAGATTCATCAATTTCCATTCGCCCATTTCCAATATCCATTAATTGTTTTGCAAAATTTCCAGCCGATGCATCCCGTTGTAGTTGTACACGCATGTTAGTTTTCAAAGTCAATTTCTGTAAATGACGCCATAGAACTGATGATTTAAGACATGCATGAAGTTCATGAGCGGGTGTTGATCGTGGTATAATGGGCAGTGTTTGTCGAAAATCACCAGACAATAAAATGAGTACGCCACCGAAGATCCGTATGTTTCCTCTGAAATCTCGCAGTGTACGATCAAGCGTTTCCAATGCTTTCTTGTGAGACATTGTACATTCGTCCCATATGATAATTTGACACGTTTGGAGTACTTTTCCCATTCCAGAGTTTTTGCTGATGTTGCATGTTGGTGCCTCAGTGTTTTGCAAATTCAACGGCAGTTTCAATGCTGAATGCGTTGTTCGGCCACCATCCAAAAGAGTTGCCGCAGTTCCAGATGATGCAATAGCCAGTGCAATATTATTTTGTGATCGTATGGTTGCCAAAATTAGTGAAAGAAGAAAAAGTCTTGCCTGTACCACCGGGCGCATCTATAAAAAAACAGTCCACCGCTTTGTTCTGTGATTGCCCCTCATAATTCTGTCATACGCAATGCGTTGTTCTAGAATCAACTAATTCATGGCACTGACTTTCTTTATTCGTTCCCTCACCTGTTCGTGGATTTATCATTTTGATGTTAAAATGATATCCATCATCTCCTCGCCAAAACAGAATCGGATACTGCAATCCGTCGTATGAGCGATGAGTTTCAGAGACTCGCTGAATGTCACCACTTCTGCGATGAAGAATTATGTCGCGCGATTCAAATTCTTCGCCAACTATAACGATCGCCCCTTCATCGATTGTTGGTGCATTGAACTGTCTCTCGTGTTGGCCAACGGGTCTTTTGTCTGCTCGAATCACAACTGCATAGTCATCGGCTGGCATTCGTTGAATGGCGGTTTTAAACAACCGAAATAATTCATTGTGTTGATCGAAAAGGCCTTGTAACGCACCCAAAATTCCTCGTCTAGTGCCCGCATTATAATGACAATGTTGTTCAATTTGTTCATCACTGTTTGCCATAAAATAAATTTGAAGGAACTTGTGATCTGCGTCCGGCAATGGTAGAAGCGATCCGGCATGATGATAAATTTGCCCTTGGACTCTGAATGTCGGCATGTAATTTTCGCGCACGATGTTCGTTGCACCGAACGATGTCATTTGGAAGCATGATTGTACTTGCGGATGTTTTCCAAGAAATGCTTCGAAACACGTGTAACACCAGATAGAAACGTTGACAGTGGTTCGGGTGGTGAATGTAATTCTGGTAGCTTAACTTTTCCACTGGCGCAGCACATTCCACGCGTTTCATTTTTAAATTTGAGTGCACTACAATACATGCAAATTTTATCCATTTTTCCAATGACGACATTTGGATGAAGACTGTAATCATTATTACTGTCATAATAGAATGCAAGAATGCAATGTCATTCGAATTTTGCAGAATTCGAAGATTTTCGTATTCGATCAGTTTCTAATCTTACTTCTCGTTGGTCAGCCTTAATGTACTCGAAGATTTTCGCCTTAATGCTCGTCTCGTCTGATTCTGATGCTCGTAATGCTCTTCTCTTCGTGCTTGAGGTGTAGATCGGCCAATTGCTCGTCGCTTTGGAGGAATAATTATACAGGAACGACGTGATGCTTTTGAATTTACAAAACGTCGAAAAGTCGCAGATGGTATACGATGCTAATAAGAAAAAAAAAACCGCACAGCAAAAAAGCGTTCGGAATGTCATTCAGCAGTCAAATCCTTCACATACACATTCGAGGATCTTCGTAAATTCACTGTAGAAAATGAATATAATCAGCTCACGGAAACTACAAATATTCAATCCGATTGAAGTATTTATCTAAATTAATTCAGCTTATGATGAAATGCACAAAATTATTCGAAAAACTCTCCCAAATATAAAAATACGCACAATATTGTCTGTTTAATGTAAGTTAGATATGAATTTCACAACCTACACAAATTCTTATGTCACTCCCGACTCGAAATGTCATCTATCGTTCGCTTCATTTGTTTCAATTCATATCAGCATGAACTGTAACGACAATATATGAAATTCATTAGAATGACATCTTCACATAATAAAATACATAGTTTACGATTCTAGAAAAGACATACAGGTAAACAATCATTTTTATAGAGATAGAGAAGAGAAGAGAAGGGAGTAAGAGATAGAGAAGAAAAAGAGAATAGAGAGAGAGAGAAGAGAAGAAGAGATAGAGAAGAAGAGAAAGAGAAGAGAAGAAGAGATAGAGAAGAAAAGAAAGTTTATAGTTTTATTTTACTTATCGCACCAAAAATATAATTTGAGAACTTTTATTTATACGAATTCGTATAGATATCTATTAAAATCAGTATTGAACTTGATACATGGAAGCGCCATCTGGTGGTAACTTCCATTAATACGAATATCATATTCGTTTCCTCTGTGTAAAAATACATTGTCATAATGATTTTCATGACAATCGGTTGAACGGGCAGAAGTTGCTACTCTGCAGCGCCACCTGGTGGTGAGTGGCATCTATGAGCATATTATACAAACCTTCTCCGTGGAAAAATTCATATATATACCAATTTTCATAAGAATCGGTACAGTAGTTTTTGAGTTCATCGATGACATACATACAAACATTCATTTTTATAGATATATACTAGCTGAGACCCAGCCACACACGTTACTTTGGCTTTATTATAATGTTTTGATTTAATCTTATACTGAACTATTCTCAATTCAGTTAAATTAATCTTCGCTTGAGATTTTGATGAGTTGAAATTAAGCATAAAACAACATAATATCTTTTATATTATATTGCGAGGAATTAAGGGGCGATATACATAATTATTTCTATTTTTAAACTATTAGACGTACAATCTTTAAACCATATATACCAGTCAGAGTATTTAAATAAAACAGGAAGAGACAAGTTAACAGCCCATCAACACACGTCATGATTTCTCTCTTCACGCATAAGCGTAACTGTAACAAAACAGCATAACATTAAGGAAAAATTATAAATTATTAAAAAATTAAATATATAAATTATATCTTAGAATATTGGGGAATATTAAAAAAAGAATAAAACACACACACACATATCTACATATGCATGTATATGTATAAATTCCTTACTCATTTGGATATGAGTTCAATATTTGACATAGGATGGTTCAGATTGACATTCTCTTTCATCAGAAAAATGTGGTGAAAAAAATAAAATAAAAAAAGAAATGAAATAATTTACTTTTTTTGCCTCGCTAAAGAAATCTCATTCTACTTTTGATTATTTTGCATTTCTAAATGCGCCAAATGTCGGTCAGAAAATATGCAAGTCTATCCGTTTGAATATTTAAATGTGTAAATATTCCAAATGGAGAGAGAGAGCTGCCACACTTTCGTTACTTTTATTTAAATTTAAATCACCGTGATTTCATTAATCTTTGTTTCACGATGCATATTTTATTCGCGGGATTTATTTCTCGACACTTCATTTCACTTTAAAGTTTTCATGAATATTTAATGCAATAAATTTATTTTATTCAGTGTTACAGACAGATGCCGAGAGATGTTTTTAAATGGAAAAGGGTTTCCATTTATTCTATTCCGTTCATTTAATTTTTTTTTAAAAAAAGCATATGGGAAAATAAAAAAATTTTTTTTGGGACTTTTTTGAGTTAAGTTCTTTACAGGTTTGCATTTTTTCAAAACTAAAAATGGTAAATGTGTCAATTAGTTGTTACTGAACATTTTGAATTATTATTGTTATTATTAAGAACCAAAATATTTGCTTGAAGGAAATTTTTTATGTGGTTATATTTATAGAATAATTTCGCAAGAACATTCGTTTAATTGAGCTGTTTTAATTGATGAAAACTTGTTCTGTATTAAGACTCTTTTCGCGCGACACTTTTCAAAATTACTTTTTTTCGCAAAGAAAAAGTTTTGTTAAGAAAAAAAAATCTTCTAATTCAAATGAATTTAATTCATGTAAGTATTTGATATTTATTAAACAGCTTTTACATAGAGAATTGTATATTTTTCAAAATGAATTTATCTATTTAAAATTTTGTGTTTGGGTATATAGACAATTAATATAGACAATATTAATATAGACAATTGTTTTTCTTATTAAAACGGGCTACCTTTGCAAGCATGGCTAGTTGCCAAGCGGGAAAACCATTTTATTGGTGACACCACCCAGTGTCGGCTCTCGCTGTTAAGTTTTTGACGCCTGAATTTATTCAATTAAAGCTTTCGTCGGATGGTAAATATTACCCTAATTTAATTTTGCCCCAAGTATGAAGATTGATTGATTGAATATTAACGTCGCACTGTTCAGCTACACGAGGGCTTTTGGCGACGGACCACGTAATTTTGAACCATGGTCAAGTGACGTGGACGACACCTGAGCTGGCACCCCCCTCTCCTAACTACCACACCACACCAACGGGAGGACGTTTCAGCTCTCGACAGATTTAACGTGCATCTCTACCCTACACGGCGGGTCTTTAGTGGTACTGGGCTCGAACTCGTGACAATGCAAGCCACAGTCCGATACCTATACCACTCGGCTACCGCGGCCACGCCCCAAGTATCAGAGCCAAGTTCTTACTGTTATGAGTTTTAGTGTAATTAATGTTTAAATACTGTAGAAAATTTATATCTGGATGTGTAATACGTTAATATTACTTTCTGTTGTATGTATTTTATGCTTAAATTGTAATATTCGCAAGAATCGCAATTCCTTACATTATATAATAGCGATTCAATGGAAACTTGGCGAAATGTTGGTGATAGAGTCAAGTTGGCAAAATTTTTGGTGACCAAATGAGTGCTTTTTGTAATTACTGGAGAAGTCTATTAACATCACGATTCATGATGTAAGCGAATCTTTCGAGAAACATCCGTGCAGTCTATAAATAGGAGTTGCTCTCCGAAACTGAGTTAGTATTGATTTGACTTTTGAAGAGTCAACTAGCGATTAGTTGCTACTATTGAGCTAATGCTTGCGAATATTCTTAAATATTACTTATTTGTATTTTTCGCCACTGATAGTTGTGCATGAGTACTGTAGAAGTTTTGAAGATCTTCAGGGATTGATTATAAGTGAACTCTTGTTCTGTATCCTGTATTTACAGGATTGTTTTTCTACAATAAATTTTCACGGCTCCTGTAGAGCTTTCTTTCTTTTTAAAACTAATAACCTAAAATCATCGAACCCCGATCTACGTAATAATACTCGAAGGAATTTTTACATGTCACATAATCATATGACAGGCCTACCCGCTATTTTCACATGCAGAAAATCTATCGACTCCTGCCGGAATTAAACCCGCAAACTTCAGCTTACGAGGTGAGCGCACTACCTCTGAGCTTCCGAGTCAAAAATAGACAGTTGTATGTGAGCTCATTTGCATTGTAAATACTAAGCAATGTAACTAGTATGAAATCTGGTGTATATTCATGAATTAAAAATTAGTTTTAGCAATTACTGAAATCATGTATCAAGACTAGCTTTTTTAATAAGTTCTTTCATTTTCTAATTACTTTCATAATTACACAGCACATTTAGGTACGAATGGTACGAATAAAATCGAAAATTATTTTTGCTAACTAAAAATGCTACAATAACTGACCTAAGATTTATTCAAAACTGAGAAAATGTGACGAAATAAATTTATTTGCACTATAATTTTAATTTACAAATATTTTAGTTATTCCATTTATAGGTAATTTATAGTTAGGGAATTTTTCATATGGTTTTTGAAGACTATTAACTGTATTAATTATACAAATGTCAGACATTTAGCAATTAGTTTCGATTTAGCTTCTCAATACTTGAGAACAATAGAATTAAAATATAACAGTGCAGTGCATTGTTCAAAGAGTTTATCCAGAGTTACAAAAAGTACAGACTGAAATGTTCTTTAGTCCAATTTTAAAAAGATGGGCATTCGAACAATCGTGCCCAGTCTAAAGATGAAATAGCGTCACGGCTACAGGACGAAGAAAATATAGAATAACTAGTTTTGAATTACTGAGACACACCCCGGCCTTTCCCTTAGTCTCATTTGATAGGTAGGGGGTATAAGCCTCCATTAAAATTCTAACTTAATTAGGAGTTTTACGGAATTCTCTCTCTCTCAAAGTCATATGGTTATTAGTGGTTTGTAGAATAATCGTTACCTTCCTTGCCAGAGTGTTGAGAATGTTCTATTAAATACTCAACTGCAAATTATTTTAACATCTGAAACCGAAAATTTGATTTATTAAATATAAATTAACTAATGACATATAATTATATTTTGCACTTATTGATAGCCAAAAACATAAGAGGGAAAATTAGTTGTAAATCTTTTTTGATATTTTATTTGATAGGCTAACTTTATAAAACGTCAAAGTCACATGATAACTACAAACACGTTTTTGTAGTCAATTAATTTTTTAAACTTATCTTACGTCTTAGCCGCATGTTAAATGTAATAACGTGTTTCCAGCCAATCAGTACAAGCAATTCTCTGTGCTAACTTTTGCTTTTTGCTGATTCTTTTACAAAATATCTATTCATAAAGAATAATTAGGTATGCACACAGGTAAAAAAATACGCTTGATTTAAAAATACATGCATAATAAAAGTATTTTTTTGTTATTTTTGAAAAACTTTTCGAAGAGTTTTAATATTTGAACCTCTTTTTCCGATTATTAAACGTGAAAATGTATTTAAATTTTGCAAGTAACTCAACAATCATCACCAGACCGCACTGTAATCGTTTGCCGTATGTAACGTGATTTTTAAGTAAACAATAAAAGCTTATCGTATTACACTTAACGTACGTTAATCGTATCGTTCAACTTCAAAATATCGTCACCGTATTTAGAAAAAACAAAAATTTTTGAAAATGTTGTAATGGTTCTTACGTATTATAATAACCTATTGGCGCCATTATATGAAACGAAGTATATTGTAACGTCCCAAGTATCTAAGTGATGACACTTATTTGGTCTTTTTGTAGATTTATTTCCCAAACACACAGGACAGTTCAAAGCATACAAAAATATGTACAATATTTACACTTTTGTATCATTAGCGAAATTATTGACATTTTTGGAGGTCATTCTTTACGCTCTCTGATGGAAAATACAGTTTCTCGTCGAGAGGTTGCAGATATCCACACTGCGCTACGGATTATCACAGATAACCACTCTCGTCGAGAGTAAAAGCCGACTGCAAATATCCACACTGCGCTCACGGGTGGAGCTCACAGATTCCATTGTTCTCGTCGAGAAAGGCCGACCACTTATGGCTTGATACTCGCGCACGATCCTGCAAATCGAGTTTTAGAAGTGGTCTCGAGTTCGCTACAATATGATTGACAATTCAGTGCATACGGCACATGTGAAATCGGAGTCGCCAACCTGGCGAGTTATCTTAAAAGTTGGCAATTGTTGCGATGTTACATAAGAACCGAAATAACTAGGTAGTATTCACATTTCAGTCGAAATGTGTGTCTGTTAGAACATCTTCTAATTTCTATGACACTGAAAATTTATTACTTTTCTGCAAAATTCTTTGAGTAGATAGTGGCTCGGGAGAACAGAATTTTGTACGAATTGAATTTAGTTTTAGTGTCCTTCTGTTGGTGAAAGACTGCTGCATAAAGCATGCTTCTTCAAATGATCGTAGCATACTTATGAATAGATGGTTTGAAGTTTGTTCGACCTGTTTTGTATCCATTTTTTAAAAAAATAAATACAGATTCTTTAGTGTACACTGACAAAAACTTTTCATAGTACAGTAATTAATGACAAATTAATACGCTATATTATTGGATTTTGTTACATGATAGTAGACGATAAAATGCCTCCAGAATATTCAGTCGAATCATACACGAATGAAAAATGCGGCTATTTGTTTAGCGTACTTTCATGTGATTATGACGTCAGATGAATTGAGTCCATTACTAGTCGAACATTAGTTTTGAATTCAATAAACAAGGAACCAAATTTATCACGTGACTGTCATGAATGTAACCTTTGTATTCAGATGCGAGCTTTAAACTAACTTTGACACGCAAAAAAAATGTTTTTTTTCAAAAGTTTTTAATTTACATTTCCTGCAGCGTGCGTGTAAGCTTACTCTTAATAAACTTCTTACACTTGATGAACATTATTTCAGTGAGAAATTTTCAGGCAAATATGCAATTTGACGGTCTATGTGATTTCAGTTTGTCACAGAATTTGCATGGCTTCAAAGAAACTGATTCGAAGAATACTTCTACAGCTTTATGAGAAATCTGAAGCGGAAGAATGAAACTCGTTTTGTAATGGTCTTACCTCTGATGTTGCTTCCTCATTATCTTGTCTACATAAAGCTGTGGGAGGGAGCGATGCTTGACCAAGACTCTGGATGATAAATCTAATTTATTATTATCAATTATAGTGTTCCACAACAAAGTAATCTAAAAAAGGAAACCCTAGGAGTGATGTAAAGAAAGCAACCACCTTAAGTGAATACGCGCCCAATCATATCCTAATAATTCTGGATACACTAATTTAGTCTAGCAGCCAAAATCCGTCCTTTAGTCATGATACTTAAATTCTAATTCTTACCATAGTAAAACTGCATTCGGATGCACCGCTCCTTTTGACTTACGATTATTAAACTCAAACCTTAAATACTCTAACTAATTTGCATCTCAGGGTATCTTCTTGAGAAGGACGGCTGTGAAATAAACGCGAATGCCAGCCCACAGATTCCCCGAAAGGATCAGCTGGTAAAGGTCACGTAAACACCCGTCACAGTTTTTTTAGTAGAAACATTATGAATTTATACATAAAAATAGACAGATAAATCTAAGCAAAATATTTTATTATCGAACATCGCGTTTGAGTGTAATACGTAAAACAATTTAAATAGTTTTCAAAATTTACGAAAAATGCGAATTATTTTCTTTTTTACTTAATTAGTTATGCTTATTGAAAAAACACCTTATTTTAACAAATTGTTACGTCGATCGGGGTTCTAGGTTTTTATACAATCAGTCTCAAAGAGCAAGACAATTCTTCAGGAGCGATAGGAAATTTATTGTCGAAAAACAATCCTTGAAATACAAGATACAGTACTTAAATTCGCTAATAAATCTCAGGCCTTCACACCTTCTACGGCGCTCAGACACAACTATCAGCGTCTAAAATAAAAGTATGTAAAAGATTACTCACAAGCACTCTCTCCTCTACACAAAAGCCGCGAGTGAGTGAATATTAACGTCTCACTGTTCAGCTACACGAGGGCTTTTGGCGACGGATCACGTAATTTTGAACCATGGTCAAGTGACGTGGACGACACCTGAGCTGCATCCCTCTCCACACCACACCAACGGGAGACGTTTCAGCTCTCTACAGATTTAACGTCCATCTCTGCCATACACGGCGGGTCTTTAGTGGTACTGGGCTCGAACTCGTGACAAGGCTAGCCACGATCCGATACCTTGACCACTCGTTTACCCCGGCCCAACACAAACCTGCAGTAATATCTAATAGCTAGTCGACTCTTCACGGTCAAATCAATGCTATTCTTCAAAGATGAAAACAAGACTAACTCAGTTTCAGCGAGCTATTCCCCTATTTATAGGCCTCAAGGATCTTTTGAGAAAATTCCACTTGCGTCATAGATCGTGATTTTTAGTAGATTTCTACCGCAATATCCAGAATAATCCATAGAGTCTCGAACTCGCCAAAATGGTTACGTATTGGTGCGAAAGTCAAATTTGTTCTCCTTGTCACCAATATGTTCGCCAAAATGATGGCTCTATCGCCACGATTTCGCTGTTTCCATTGAATTGCCATTATGATGTAAGGAATGGCGTTGCTTGCAAATATTGCAATTTTAACATAAAATAAATATAACATAGAGAATACAAATGAATTACACACACAGATATAAATTATTTACTCCGTTTTAAAATATCATTTACACAAAATTCAAAACAATATTCAATTTGTAATTGAATTAAAAAATGCTCTTTTTTAAAGCTTACATATTTATTTACAAATTTTCCTATGCATAGACTTTTAAAACAAATTGAAAAGTATGCGCAAATCAATTTAAATAGCAATTTCTTCATTCATTATATTATCTTTGATCTTTTTCAGCACATGTAAGATAGATCTTTTGAACAATTATCGGATTTTTCAAGAAGCTATTTCATGTAGAGTAATTCAAATGAGAAAAATTAGATTAACAATTCAAATATCGAAATGATAGAGTCTCTTTCACAGAGAAAATAATTAACGATGCAACATATTTATTTCTATTTCGAAAATATCAAAGTTAAATTGAAGTTTTTCCTAGAAATTCTAATATTACAAATTCAGATTGGATTTTTCAAAGAGAATTACTTACACATTAAAAATTACATAAAAATTTATGAGAATTCCATAAAATTCTTGCGAATTAGAAGCTGTAAACTCTTATCGTCTTACTGTTGCCAGATATAAAAGGAATATTCGTTTGAAACAAAATTAGCTAATGGCATATAAAACAATGTCTAGACTGATTTTGAGAATAAAATAACGTTGACGTAAAGATTATTTTATTAATAAAAAAAACACAAAAAACTTTTAAAAATGTAAAGAAATTTTTCATATTAAAAGGGAATATATGTGCAATGGATATATATATATATGAGGTTTCGAGATACATTAAGTTTCCACTGCATATATATATATATATATATATATATATATATATATATATATATATATATATATATATATATATATATATATATAAAGGAGAAAAGCGACTCACTGACTCACTGACTGACTAATCACGATATCTCCGGAACTATTAAACCTACAAACTTGAAATTTGGTAGGTAGGTTCCCTTCATGGTGTAGACGTCAGCTAAGAACGAATTTTCCAATGTTCGAACCCCAAGGAGCGTTACGGGGGTTTATAAGGGGCGTTATAGATAATTATTTCCTTTACTAAACTATTAGATGTACAGTCGTGAAACTTGTGGTACACAGATTTCTTTTATAAAGTAGAGATTCCCTACATAATGATTTTGACGAAATTTGACCTCAAGGGGAGTTGAGGGCGCTTAAGGGGCGTTATACATAATTATTTGCGTTTTTAACCTATTAGACGTACAGTCTTGAGAAATTTGGTAAGCGGATTCCTTTCATAGAGTACAGACCCGGTGCAAAATTGGTTTTTGTGAAATTCGACCCCCAAGTGGTGTTGTGGAGAATTAAAAAAAGGGGCGTTATAGGCAATTAACTCCTTTTAAACTATTAGACGTAAAATCTCGAAATTTAGTAAGCTGATTCCATTCATTAAGTAGAGATCCGCTATAAGATGGGTTTTGGGTAAATCGTTTCCTAAGTGGCGTTGCGGGGACTTAAGGGGCGTTATAGATAATTATTTCCATTTTTAAACCATTAGACGCATAGTCTTAAAATTTGGTAAGCTAATTCCTTTCATGGTGTAGAGATCCGCTACAAAATAGTTTTGGGGAAAATTGATCCCTAAGGGTCACTGAGGGTGATTAAGGGGCGTAATAGATAAATATTTCCGCGTTTCAACTAATAGAACCACCTGCTTGAAAATTAGAAGGTATGTTCCGTTCATAGAATAAAGTGCCTTTTACAAAGATTTTTGCGAAAACGGACCCCCAAAGGACTGAGTTTGCGAGGGATTAAGGCATGTTATAGAATTTTTTTTTTGAATTTAACTCACTTACTTGAAATTTGTTGAGCACTTTTTTTCTTTTGTTGAATAGAGTTCCACTAAGAATGGATTTTACGGAAATCAACTCCAGGGGGAAGCGGGGAAAGTTATTGGGGCGTATTGATAGACAAAATTCCCGTTTTTGAACTGCTAAGACTATAATAATAAAATTTGGTTTGCATGTCTCTTTTGTTGATTTGGAATCCGCTAAGAATGCTGTCAACGAGGTATTGATGATAAAAATTCTGTTTTTGCTCTGTTAGATTTAGACTTGAAATTCAGCACGCATGTTTATTTTATGGAGTAGAGATCCACTGAAAGTTGCTTTGGTGGAAATCCACTTGATTATTAGGTTAAGTGAGCGAAAAAATCTTCCTCCTTCTATTAGACATAAACAGAAATTAGATATTATAATTTATGTTCTTTTTATATCAAGGGGCGAGAGTGTAACAGCTATAAATATATTTTTCAATACAATCGAATTCTTAATGCTAGATATCAATAATTAATATATATGTAAACAGTATACATATATGCAACATCGTGAAATACCCAGTGAAGCGGGTGGGTAACGGCTAGTATTATATATATATATATGTATATATATATGTACATATATATATATATATATATATATATATATATATATGTATATATATATGTACATATATATATATATGTATATATATATATATACATATACATATATATATATATATATATATTTGGTTATGATGGAATATGATAAAATGAGACAATTACATAAGAGTGATTTGGAGGAATATAGAAGGCGCAGACAATATGAGACAGCATGCAAAAAATTATAAATAATATAAAAAATAAAAACGTTAGCTGCTTGTTCGTTGGTTAATGAGAAATTTACGAAACTAGGAATACATGATAATGAAAACATTAAGAGATATAAAACGCGTATTATTTGGAATACTGGATTTGTAGGAAATTACTATGATGTATCGAAGTGGAGAAATTATGAATCGAAATGTAATTATTTTAAATATGACGAAACATTTGATTATAAGTATCATAGTGATTCAGATCATTTAAAGTTGAGATTTAGAAAATGTGGGGATAAAAGATGCAAAACCTGCCCCATGATGCAACATGAACAGAATAATGAAGAATCAGAATTTAAGTTCTGTAAAACATTCAAATGCATTTATATGTTGACATGTGGTGTTTGCGGCTTTAAATATATAGGTCAAACATCAGGTGCTATGAACCTGAGAATCAACCAACATAGATCCGACATTGGAA
Source organism: Trichonephila clavipes (assembly GCA_019973935.1). Classification (NCBI taxonomy): domain Eukaryota; kingdom Metazoa; phylum Arthropoda; class Arachnida; order Araneae; family Nephilidae; genus Trichonephila; species Trichonephila clavipes. Next base: position 40,400 of record BMAU01006202.1, on the reverse strand, counting down.
AAAAATACATCAACAAAAATATAGGAAGAATAGAAATACAACATTTTTAATAAACATGGCTTTGAAGATGTTGCGTTAAATATTATTAAAATTGTTCCAAATAAGATAAATAGACTATGGTATGAAAACGTTTACATTGGTATTTATAATGCTATGTATCCTTACGGATTGAATGTAATATGGAATAATAAGAATTTAATACAGGCAGTGAAACAAAATGATAAAGAATCTATTTATAATAGTAGAAATAATAGTAATAAGAGAAAAAGAGTTGGTAAGGGTGGACGCAAAAAGTGAGAAAATAGAGATATAGATAAAGTTAAAAAAGAAGTAAATAATTTATTACAAGACTTTGAGAATAGTTTTAGTGTTGGAAAAATAAAGTATTTTTTATTTGGACTTAATAAACAGGAAATAATAATAGTTTTCAATTTATTAAAAAGTATTAGATTAAAAGGTAATCATGGATCACACTTGGTAATGGATTTATGCAAATATATTACAAATAGATTAAAAATAAAAATAGACTCTAAGGAGGTTTATAATATAGAATATTGTACTTTGCTATACATGAATAAATCATATAATGGGATACAATTTTCTGAATTATTTGGGAAACACATGGATTTATTTCCGATGAAAATGTGTTAATAAAACGAGCGTTCAAGTATAATAAAAAATTAGTAGATCAATTTTTAACTATAATAGTATTAAGGAATTGGTGGATAAAAAAGAATGTTGTTGCAATGAATACAAGAATTACGTAGACGAATATCATGGGCACGTAATAAATGGCAACTTAGAAATTGTACAGGATCAGAAATTAAGAGAAATTATGAGCAAAAGGTACTGGTTATCGATTGACTATTTCAAACAGCAATTTAAATGTGAGAAAACAACTATCAGAAGATATTAATAAATTTATTCTAAATGTTGCAATTAAATATAATTTACCAACTCAGGCTTTTAAAGAATATGGTTTTCATGTCCTCAAGGACTTAATGAATTTTAATTTTAGAACAAAAAATGAAGATTATTATAGAAAAATTAAGGGACCAATAGAAAACTTACAAAAACACTTTGTGATTGTTTATGTAGATAAAGTACCAGGAAATTATGCAATTATACGTAAATATTATTATAGTAAATTAACAAATGATCATATACAAAATAATAATGCATATGATGTAAGTAAATTTAGTATGAAAGAAATTAACAACAGATTATTGGCATTTGGTAAACAATTAAATATTTCTAGCAATAAAATTATATATCCCCATATATTTCTGACTCTAAATTTCATAAGAATCCAATCAAATTCCGCAGTGTAACAAATGGGTTCAATACTTATATATCAAAATCGGGAAGAATTTTACAGACCATATACAAGATACAATAGACAAATTTAAGGATACTTCTATTATAAAAAACAGCCATGATGTAATAAAGAAAGTTGATCAACAAGAGGTATTTTCTGTGAATGGGTTCGATTTCGAAGATTTATTTAACTCCATTAAAATAGAAGATATAATTCAGGTACTTTCAGATGCATATGAGAAATATGATTTGAATAATTACATTAGTTTTGAAAAGTTCAATACACTTATTCGTTTTGTTATACAGGAGAACTTCATTATTTTTGAGAACAAACTTTATAAACAAATCAAAGGGATTGCCTCAGGGTGGCCCGGCTAGTAATAGTCTCGCTAACCTGTATTTATACCATTATGAAATTGTTCGAAGAAAGGAACCCTCTTACCTCTTGTTGAGATACATAGATGATTTAATTGTTATAGGTCATGATAGAGAATTTAAACCTAACATTAATTTTTATCCGGAATACCTAAAATTAATACAGACGAATTTTAACTCAAACAAAGTTGAATTTTTGGATTTGGTTTAACTATTATATATATATATATATATATATATATATATATATATATATATATATATATATATATATATTGACAACAAATTATATAGCAATATATATGATAAAAGGGAAGCATTTAAATTCAATGTCATAAAGATACCAAACTTCAATAGTTGTCTTCATATATCTGTATTTAGAAATATAATTTTAAATTTTTTGTTGAGAAATAATAATTTAACTACGCACAATATTGATAGATTCAAAAATATCCAGAAATTTATATTATTGTGCATACAAAATGATTATCCCATCAATTTTCTGAGAAATATATAGATCAGAAATATTTCTTAAAATATATTTTAAACTCGTAAATGCACAAATCCACCACACAACATTAGGTCCACAAAGTCAGCTTGTTAGTGGTCCAGCTGTGAAAGAATTTGTGCATTCCACACACAGGTTACATTTTAATATACATTTTAATACACACACACACTTAAACAATATTTACACGACTACTATATACACTTTAAAATTATTTATTACCAGTTAAACATTTATGTCCTAACAGACATTTATGACCAATCAATCAAGCAAGTCTTTTACATGTGATATGGTTTGCATCTAATGCCAAGTAGTCATACTCTAGTGTTGGATCAAGAATCGATTGTATTGACATGGTTAGATGTTATGAGCAGAATATGATATGTAATTGATATATTAAAAATGAAAAGTCGTGCTATAAAAAATGGATCACATTCTTGATGGGATGACTGTTTGAGTGAGTCTTTAATGATTTACTCTATTCATTTGTGAATATACTGTATTTTTAATGATTTACTCTATTCATTTGTGAATATACTGTGTTTTTAATGTGAACATTCGGTTTTAGAAATTTTTAGTTTTGAACTTTCGAATTTTTTAGATTGAACTTTCAGATTTTTTAACTTCTGAACTTTCAGATTTTTTAATTTGATTTTTTCAGATTTTTTAACTTGAACTTTCAGATTTTTTAACTTGAACTTTCAGATTTTTTTAACTTGAACTTTCGGATTTTTTTAACTTGAACTTTCGGATTTTAAATTGAACTTTCGGATTTTTAACCTTGAACTTTCGGATTTTTAACTTGAACTTTCGGATTTTTTTAACTTGAACTTTCGGATTTTTTTTTAAATTGAACTTTCGGATTTTTAACTTGAAATTTCAGTTTTTTAATTTGAATCTTTTGATTTTAGATAATTTTTGATTTGAACTTTCGGATCTTAAATATTTTTTGATTTTGAACTTTCGGATCAGGAATTTATTTTTCTACCTTTACAACTATTTTAAAGATGGGTGCATCATCTTGGGAGTTTGAAGGTTCACTTATATTATGCACTAAATTGTTTTTAAATTTTTAATATTGCAATATCTTTCGGAATGTGATGGCGAATAGTTTTATTTTTCAAGTATAATGATTTAATTTTAACTTTTAATTTAAAGTATAATGGTTTAATTTTAACTTTTTAATTTTTAATTTTTTAAATTTTTTTTTTCTTCTGAAATTTGAAAATTTTCTAATTAACTTACCAAGTTGCAATAGGGAAGGTTGGCGCCATCAAACTAGTTTAACCCCACTTATCGGTCCTAAGTCCGAGATTGCACTTGGATATTTTATAAATTTTTATTTTATTTTGTAATTTTTTAATTTTGTTTGAAAATGATGGAACATTATCTTTTATATTCGCCATTGATATTCTGAAGTGTTTTGGTATTTTAGGATTCATATATTTCAATTTTTAAATTGATAATTGTGATTGTTTTATATATTTAAATATATATATATATATATATATATATATATATATATATATATATATATATATATATATATATATGTCATGATTTTAAGACAGAATCAGATTAAAGTTAGAAAAGTAAAAAAAAACGACCTTTATTCGTTCATTGGTACATTTGTTCTGACACCGAGATCCCGGGGAGGAAAAGCACGCCATGGTGGTGGTTTCAAGTAGATAACACTTGAAAACATATGGTAAGTATCGCTGCTTTGAAGAGGTTGCTTGCAAGTTAATGCTGACATATGTTGACTATTAAATCTAACAAATCTGGAATTAGACATGTTTATTGGCTAGGCCATATGTTCGGAAGAAATAAATGGGTGATTAGTTTGATACTTAAAGATGGGAACTGAGAATGTTGAGTTAAGTGCTAGATAGGGGAATTTAATTTTTAATCTAATTTAATTATCCTTACATATATATATATATATATATATATATATATGTACAGTCCCCTGGCCACATTAGACAACTATAAGATTCTATGAAAGATATTAATTATCACGTGATACTATACAGGTGTTTTGTATTTATCAGATACAGTGTATGTTTTTTGGTTGTCCATTTAAAAACCTATTATTATTACAAATAAAACATCATCATTAAAGAAAGAAATGTGTATTTATTGACTCTTGAAAGAAAACAGGAACAAATATAATTAAATATTAATATTTGTGTTGAGCCACCTTTAGCCGCTATGAGAGCTTCAATTTTGCTTAGCATGCTATCAATACAAGACTGTACTGTCTACTGCATTTAAGGATGATGATTCCACACGTGAATTATTCATTCTAAGAGCTGCGTTTTATTTGTAATCATCTTTAGCCACTTCTCTTTTCGTTAACTCCCAAACGTTTTCAATTGGGTTCATATCAGGACTATTAGCCGGCCAATCCAACAGAGGGATATTTTTTCTGCAAAAGCTTTGATAGACCGAACTGTATGGCAGGGAGCTCCATCTTGCATAAAAGTATGGTTCTCCATTTGGAAACCATTCTTCCAGCTGCGGAATCAAGCGATTTTGCAAGACATCTTTGTACTGGTCTTGACGCATCATACCTTCAACCACGTACAGACATCCAGTACCCTTGCCTCTGATGACTGACCAAATCATTATTTTTGTAGGGTGTTTTCACAGTCTGAATAACATAGTCAGAATGAAACTTTTCTCCACGAAGACGACGCACAAACTGAGCTTTGTTCTGCAAAATTTCAAATGTGCTTTCATTACTGAAGCAGACCAGTCAAAAATAAAAAAATAATAAATAAACATCTTTGCTGTTCCTTCTGTAATCATAGAAAATGGTTACACAGAAAGGAATTTCGTAGGTACTTTTTGTTTCATGAAGATTCCAAAGAAAATCCAGGCACAATGAATACTCCAAGTCTAGTGGCTCAAAATTTATTGATGATTGATAGCCACACACACACACAAATACATATTAACGAAACTAACACTATATACATTTAAATTTAAGTTAACACCATTTTTGTTTTTCTCCTCGCGCCCGCTCATTCTCTCATCTCTTTCCGCCATGTTGGTCCCCTCCTCTCCCTTCTCGTTCAGCCTCAAGTCTCTCTCTTCTCGATGGCCGCGCCACCTATAAAGAATTTCTCAACTTCCGGGCGAATCTTACATGCCCCACCAACAGAAGCACATGCGTCATCTTCAATGACCAGGTGCTACCAGAAAAAGGTTAGTCACACACACACATAACATCAAAACCTTAGTTAAAGAGAGTGCACTATCTTACCATGAATATCAAGCTACTCAATAACATTCTTTAATTAGTTCTAAGAGTACACAGGTAAAAATATGCTAAATACGTAAATAAGTCAATGATAGAAGGTTTCCTAGCAAACAATGGAAATTCCACTTTTAAATGAAAAATACATTTGACATATATGCATATACAACACTAACAAAAAAATAATAAGAATAAGTATACGCTACACTCCAAAACAGCTAATACATAAATCAATCAAAAAATAAGGTTTTCTAAATACACAATGAAAATTCCCGTTTTAACCGGATCTGACGGTTACCCTATATGCACATACAACATTAAAACAAGACAGTAATAAGAATAAGGATACATTAGACTCTCTAAAACAGCTAATACATAAATTAATCAATAATAGACGTTTTCTAAATAAACTACAAAAATTTCACTTTTAACCGAATATGACGGTTATATGCATATACAATATTAACACCCAAAAAATATTATAAAGATACATTATGATTATGTCTCTGCTACTCCTCTTTTTCCTCGGTCCCAATATAAGCGAGGCGAGGCTTTTATCTCCCCGAATGGTCACTTTCGGTTTGGCACGTCATTTAAACAACGTTTCTGAAATTCTATTTCACTCTCCCCTCAATTTACGTGCAACTCCTTCTTCATCCACGTTGGGTCAACGATCTTAAAGTCTAGGTGTCGGGTTTCACCCCTAACCTTCCCGTCTCGGTAGATATTATCTTGTGGTCTCAATTTAGGTCGAACTCTTTTCCTAGTGCTTCGATTTTCTCGCGATGATCGTCGTATGTTCACAGTACCATCTCGCTTGATTAAATCCGCCAGTTTCCATGCACGTTTTCCTATTCCACTTTTGTCCTGCGAATATTCGCGTCTAAGACTCCAGTGCTGGGGTATAAGTACTACGTTGCTTGAGGCTTTTAAATTCACCTTTTGCTGTGATTCAGCAACTGTGATTCTGCTTAATTTTTGAGCTTTCTCTCGGGCAATTTTGGCTTTTCTTCTTCAATTTCATCCTCATCAAAGTCAATTCGCTCTTTGCTAAGGATTACGAGATTAAGATCATCTTTATCCTTTATCACATCAACTGATATTTCTTCCTTTTCTTTCTCCACCACAACAGATTGTGCTACGGCATATTGATCCGCACTACGCGTCTGAATTTGTTCACCTTTAGACACACAAGAACCTTCTCGATTGCTTGGGTTACTTCCATATCTTCATCGGAAAATTTTTCTTCTTCATTTAACAATTGATTTTGTTCGTTCATTCTATTACATCTTTCTTCTGGTAATTACTTCTGTTTTTCATGCTCGTTTCATGTTCCTCTTGAACATGTCGCATCTGCTCTTCCACAAGCCATCTTTCTTTCTTCAATCTCATTTCTTCTTCCAAAGCTATTATTTCGTTCATTCTTCTTTCTTTTCCCATCTTCCGCTCATCCTCCACTGCTTTGGCTTCCTCATCAGCCTTGAGTCTATCCTCCACTTCAACCTTGAGTCTGGTCTCACTGCTAAGGTTGGATCTCACTTCGTTTCCAATGTTGCCTCTATCTGTGGACACTTCTATGTCTAGGCATGCTATTGCTAAATGACCTTCTCCTTCCATCTCGATTAGATTTTTCTGGGTTTCGAACTCCATTTCGATATCCCTCATCTTCTGCTCGAAATCGGCCCGTCTCTTCCTTTCCGCTATTTCCATCTCTTCTTTTCTTTTCCTCTCAGCCAATTCCATCTCTTCTTTTCTTTTCCTCTCAGCCAATTCTATCTCTTCTTTTCTTTTCCTTTCAGCCAATTCTATCTCTTCTTTTCTTTTCTTCTCAGCCAATTCTATCTTTTTTTTCCTCTCGCGTTCCTCTATAATAGTGTTTAAAAATTCTCTACAAAACTCCTCGTCGAAGTATTCGCTATTCAAGATAACATCTCTCAACTCAAACACTCTCATCCCAAGGACATCTTCGACCCCCATTTCCGTAGCCATATATTGCAGGTCTACTTTTGATCCCTTTTCTAAAAATGCCATCTCGTCCCTTACTATAGTTATCCTAAATCAATCAATAACACTCTAAATTTCACAACACAACAGTATGCTTAATTAATCCAGGTGGGTCTTATTTAAAAAAAAAAAAAAATAAATGTTTTGTATTTCTTCCGCATAAAATTTGCAAATTAATACCTTGGATGATACATTTAGCACATATGATAGACCAAAATTCAATTCAACTAAGTGTTATTACAATAATAAGAAAGGTTTTCTGCTGCATGAAATAATATCTAAATTTTCGAAAATGTAATTCTAAAAAATCATCATAAATCATAACAATAAAAAAATATCTGCGTTTATATCCTTTTCACAAAATAAAACCAAATAAAATAAAAGAAAATCAACCTTTTAGCCAAAATAAAAAAAATCATTAGTAATCATATTTGACATATCAGATACTTCAAAAAAAATATACTCATAAATACAAGTTCTTTATAATATTCCTTAATGTATTCAAAAGAGAAAAAGAAATACGTTATTACACTTTATTCTAAAAATAAAAAAAATGCACACTTCAGCTTATGGCCTTGAGCAATCACTCACTTTTTTTTTCTTACTCAGCAATGGTTAAAATCGAATTTTCATAATGAGTCATATGCGTACAGAAAAGGAAATGAAAATATATGTTCAATTCTCTTTTTTTTAAAAAAAAATATTATGCAATCCAGTGAAATAATGAATAAATCTTTCATCAATTAATGTACATTTCACATTAAAAACAACTATAGCTATTGATAATGCACTCTTTACATTACAATACATATAATAATAACTTTAATTTGTGAGTGTGGACCACCCTTTCTTACCTGGAGCTTCGATGAAATCTTTAAAATACATCCGACTGCGCCAGAAAGGAATTTCGTAGGTACTTTTTGTTTCATGAAGATTCCAAAAGAAAATCCAGGCACAATGAATACTCCAAGTCTAGTGGCTCAAAATTTATTGATGATTGATAGCCACACACACACACAAATACATATTAACGAAACTAACACTATATACATTTAAATTTAAGTTAACACCATTTTGTTTTTCTCCTCGCGCCCGCTCATTCTCTCATCTCTTTCCGCCATGTTGGTCCCCTCCTCTCCTTCTCGTTCAGCCTCAAGTCTCTCTCTTCTCGATGGCCGCGCCACCTATAAAGAATTTCAACTTCCGGGCGAATCTTACACACACTTTGTGAATAAATTTATAAGAACATACCGATCTCCAGAAGTCTACATTTTTATCACGCCACTGTTTGGCCCAATGCAGACGTTTTGCTTTCATTGCAGGGGTTAACTTGGGCTTCCTGGCGGGGCGGCAGGTTTTAAAATTTAAATCTTTTAATTTTCTTCGAACAGTGCGTTCAGAAGCATTCACATTAATATCTTGGAGTTGCGATTTTATCACTTTTGTGGTAACAAATCTATTTTCAAGGCAAATTTTCTTTAGAGATCTTTCTGACCTTGGGTGAAAAGAGGCTTTCTGCCACATTTTTTTCTTTCTTTTTGGGCTCAATTCTTCCCCCGATTCAATTTTCTTCTTAATGCGCTGTACACTAGCTTCAGAAACGTTCAACCTTTGTGATATTTAGCTGTTTGAAAACAATTTTGAGTTCACAAGGGCCTCTACTTCTGCTTTCTTACATGGGGAAAGATCGCCTTTTTAACCATGTTGAAAGTGTACAAACTGATCATTTAAACGCCGCACACGAAATAAACAAGTAGCTGCGTAATATAAAACTGCTAAATTAACAAACAAAACACATTAACCCACAGAAACACGTCCGCAACTGAAGCATGTGGGAACGTGACTCGAGCAGGTTTAGACTTGTTTACGTTCGAGTGATAATGTATTAACTTTGTGTTGCCATGTGTGAAAAATAAATACAAATACTAAATATATAATAAATTTCCTTATTAAAAATCCATTGGATCTATGTTTAAATGTGAAAATATTGCATATAAACTTATATAAAACAATTAGTTATTAAAAAACAGGAGTGCGTCTAATAATTTGGCCAGGGACTGTATATATATATATATATATATATATATATATATATATATATATATATATATATGTGGGGGGGGAGACAACAAGGGGGTGCAAGACATTTGTCTTTCTTCCGATTTATTTAAATTAATTAAAAAAAAAGGTAGCTATTCTACAATTTGATTTCCATGATGTGACGACGGGAACGCCTGCTCGCGCACCTCAGTCTCTTTCTTGGCTTTTTTCTCAATGGTCAAAGTTTTTGTTTCACATTGGATCAGCTTCGCCTGCGCGCGAAGACTGCGTGCTTTGTTTTGTTGAGAGATCCAATTGGATGACGACTCCACAACCACCGATTACATATATATATATATATATATATATATATATATATTGATATATATATATTGTTATATATATATATATACGCAACATTTCAAGCAAAGTATTACTTAACGGCATTTAAAATAAGAATATTGGATTTAATTAAATTGACAAATATATATATATATATATATATATATATATATATATATATATATATATGCATTGAGTGAGGGAAATGAATAAGATTGGGGAGGGCTTTCAACGAGAATTATATATGTACCCAGTGACTGAAAAAAAAAGTTATAATAGTTTTTTTATTAAGGAGGTCCGGCACGTCTATATGAGCCGTATTAAATTGCGAAAATTTATGTACCTTTTTCTCAGAAACTACAAATTTCTCATGAATAAAATTTTTACAGTAGGTTATGTATACTATTAATAATATTTTAACGAAAAATTTGTCTTTTTATACAAAATTTAATTAATTTTGAATTTTTTAAAATTTGTCCAATTTTTCCCCTTAAAATTTAGTTTAAAAAAGTCATATCTACAAAGTTTTGTTAGAAATATCTACTAACCTCTATTAAAATTTGTAAATAAGTTAAAGGTCTACTCACTGAAAATTTGAGGATTATACTATAAGTACACTGCTGGACAATTGCTAAGGACGGATAAAAACTATCATCCATAGCAACCACAAAATGAAAGGAAGCAAAATGTGGAAAATTAGAATAAGTGCGGGATATTAGTAAGAAGAAGTATGAGTATGCAAATTTTTTTTCCACGTCTGTTCATCACGTGATACCGTTCATAAGAGCTTTAAAGGTTTTGACGCGTGTGGACAGTTGTTGTTTCAAGTCAAAGTTTTACAGGAAAGATTTAATAGACGAACTTGAAATTTTTGGCACGTCTTCCCGACATCACATAGATGATTTTATGCGTGGCCGAATTATTTAAAAGATCGAAGAAGGGCGAAAAATAACAGATGTTGCCAGGGAGTTCGACATCGCTCACAGTGTTGTTTCACGGCTGTGGAAGTCATTTAAAACTACTGGAATGTGTAGTACTGGAATGTGTAGGCACAGGGGCGGTCGTGTTAGAAGTACGACGCCTGCTGAAGACAGATATATCATCTTATCAGCAAAAAGGAACAGGCGCACCACAGTTGAGCAGGTGGCAAATCAGTTTCTTGCTGCCTCAGGAAAGCAGATCCCCCGAAAAACTGTTGCCAGACGTTTGAGGGGAGGAGGACTATATGCACGCAGACCTGTTGTGTGTGTCTCATTGACCAGACAGCACCGTACTGCCCGTTTGCAATGGTGTCGTGAGCATCACAATTGGACTGAACAGGACTGGGCATGCGTACTATTCTCAGATGAGAGTAGGTTCAGTCAGTCATCGGATTATAGACGCCAACTGATCTGGCGCGAGAGTGGTACTGCTTATCGTCCAGAAAATATCCAGGAAAAGGACCGATATCCGACATGCAGTATCATGGTGTGGGCCGGCATCATGATCAATGGCCTCACGCGCCTACATCTGGTTGCGAATGGGACTATGACGGGCCAACGATACCATGATGAAGTTCTACTTCCTCATGTTCGTCTTTTCCGTGGTGCTGTCGGTGATAAATTTGTTTTTATGGACGACAACGCAACATGTCATCGAACACTCGCTGTTCAGAATTGTCTAGACAGCGAGGGTATTCAACGTCTCGTATGGCCAGCGCGTTCTCCAGATCTAAACCCCATTGAAAATGTGTGGGATGCTTTGGGGAGGCAAGTTGCTGGTCGAAACTATCCTCCGACAAACAAGAACACCCTTATCCGTGCACTCACAGAGGAATGGGATAAATTGCCTCAACAGCTGCTGGATAATGTTGTGCAAAGTATGGTACGTCGTGTGGAATGTTTCATCACACTCCACGGTGGACATATCCCGTACTGATATCTTTCTTTAATGTGGCTGTTGACTTTTAGATGCATTGCATGCATTTCGCTTTTTATATTCAAAAGACATGTACCCATACACTTTTGGATAAGCCCAATGCACTCTAATGTTTCTACTTGAACTTGAACATCATATGGTTTCGCGCTCATCAGAAACCTTTGCAAGGGAAACGCAGGTGCTACTAGCAGAGAACATTTGATGCACGTCAAGGTGTAGCTTCATTTAAAAAAATAAACAAAAATACTTATAATTATTATATTTTTCATATCATATATCATTTATAACAGAAATATTTGATACTTAAAAAAATATAAACAAGTGAAAATCGACAATTTTTTGAAAATTCCAATGCCGGGCACTCTTAACCAATTAGATATGTTATAATTAAGTATTTCATGGAAGAACTAGACAAGTCTGTTAAAGTATATACAATTATTGAATTCCACGATTTAATACAGCAAGTTCTTTAAAAGTATAACTATTACTTGATGATTTAAGTATGAAATACGGTACTCGCGTTAGTTCTTTGAACCAGTTCTAGCTGTTTTTAGTCAGTTTTGAGCCGCGCCGCTTATAGAGCTGCTTTGTAATGACGTATGAGTGTGTACCTTTTATTTTGTTGCTTCTAAGCGAAGAATTTAGACCAGTGTTTCTCAAACTGTGGGGTGCCCCCCTGGGGGGGGCGCGATAACTTTTCGAGAGAGCGCGAATATATCGAAAATAAAAGATTTAAAAAATAATTAATTTACTGGAATGAATTAAAACAAAATACTTTCAGACATAATAAAAAATGAACTTTTACTCTGATATAAGTTATAGGCGATATTAAATCATCAAAAAATGTCTTTATACTTAATTAGCTATCTTTGATCCTATAACCAAATAAAAAATATTTTATTTAATTTGCTGTAATCTCATGATGAGAGAGTTTTTATTACGTTTTCTTTTTTAAAACTAACATTCTACTCTTTCAGAGAAAAACAGATCCCAGATCGAGAATCGAAAAAATTTAGGAACATAAAAAAATTCATCACTGTCATTATTTTTGAAATACTGCACATTATAGCTGCAATTTGTTTGACCTTCTAAGTTATTGGTATAGTTAGTTATGACCCCTCTCTTTATTTCTCATTTAAGGAAGTTGTAAGTAATGTATTTCTCTGTTGCGTTTTTTTCCATGCAAAACAGTTTTCTGATATTTGGAAAACCACGGAGAGAACACACACACACTTTGATGGATTACTTGGCAAAGACTTAGAACAAGATGAGTACTTTCAAACATGTAAAGCATAACAATTGTTTTTAGCAGTAACATACATACTATCATAATGAATAAACCTTTTACCCAGAAGTGGTCACGCGGGACACATATCACGAAATTGTTAATTCTGGCAAAACTGTTTATTTGTTATCAAAAAAAATTGAAAATTCCTTGAAAGCAGGTAAGTAAACTTTCTCTTAGTTAAATTATTCACTGCAATAACGATTTGTATCGTGTAAAATAAAATAATTATAAAAAAAATGATAGGGGTGACTCAATAACCCCGCTCGACCGTATCGACTGCGCGCCTGCTCCCGGGTTAAAACATGTTGAAGTCTTTTTGCTTTAAATATTAAAAATAATACAAGTATTCTTCATCGGAATTTTATATTATTGTTCATTATTTAACATCAATTATAAATGCTAATTCTATGAGGTTTAAAATTACAATTCGCTTAAAACTAATTATAATTTGAGCAATCATTAAAAAAACATTTTACACTTTTGTAAATATTGTCGCGCACTTGGCTTTACTCTCCTTACAATACAGCTATTATATCAAGAATGTTTTATTTTCTTATAAATGAACTTGGGCAAAGAGCGAGTACTTCGGCCGGTATACTTTTAATATATCAGTGCTGCATAGAGTATTTTATAACTAATTAATTAATACTAAATTAAGAACAAGTTTAATAAGTATTAACGACTTCCATGGGCTTGTCTTGCAAAGCAAAGTTTTTATAAGGAATGCTTATGATTAGAAATTGACCCTCTGAGTTATTTTTCTATATTTAGCAGATATCCATATTTTGTCTTCTAAGCAGTCACCCCATTTTGCAATATGTTCAATTTAAAAATTAGAGACAGGAAAAATAACATAATAATTATCCTATTACTTACTTAATTAATTTTTTTGCTTAAAGGTAGGATTCAAAAATTTAATATTTATGTTATTAATTTGTATGGTTTATAATTAAGATCTCGTATTGTAGCGTTAGCGTCAAAGTGCATTATTATTGCATTTAGTGCATTAATTATGTATAATGGTGGCAATCTCATTTCTCTCTAGATCTACGTGAGAGGGAATCCATTGCAGATGAATTTGATGCAATGTGGGAAGTCGTTTTTACTTGCTGAGTATTGACATTCCATCATTATCTTTTACACTTTGCCAATTGTACAAGTGCTGTATTGCACTTCTACTATCAGACAGTATGGAAATCTCTTTTCCATTTGGATGAAATGCAAGCGAACCAAGGGCCTCATGAATGGCTATTAGCTCACTGCGAAAACCTGAGCAACCATCTGGATTTCTCCTTTGGATTCTTAAGATACGGTCTTCCGAGTTGAGGTAAATTCCGCTGCCAGATCGATAATCGTCTGTACTGCCATCCGTATAAATCTGAACGGCGTCAATTTGTATATTTCAATTCTCTCTAGAGCTAGTTGCTTTAGATAGGCAGGAAGGTATGTTTGTTTATTCACATGTACTGGCAGTTCTGGATAGAAAAGATCCCGTCAGATAGTCCACTGGGTCAAGAAATTGTGACAGGTGATCTGGTTCCACAGCACCAACGGTAAGGTTAAAGAGACCATTTGGCTGAAGGGGTTGTTTCTCCTGAGTCTCTGGTTATTATACCAGTCTTTGAAGTAAACAGAAGTATGATTTTAAGAATCCAGACCTCTGAGTTTGTTGTAGTAATTTGTTAGACATGCACGTTCCTTAAGGATAAGGTAGGTCCTCCTGGAAAAGTACTATATCCCTGGGACAAGTATTTCTTAGACCAAGGATGATCCGAGCAGCGCTGAGATGGACCTTTTCAAGTTTCTGAAGATTTTTAGCGGATGAGCATCAGTATATTGGTACGCCATACTCCAAGATGGGCCTGATTAGTGAGATGTATGTGTTTCTGAGTGTGCCAGCATCTTCTCCCCAATCACATCCCGAGATATATCTCAAGATGTTGAGCCATTTTCTTTCCTTCAATACAATATGATCTTGCCTTCAATACAAGAGTTTTCTGTCTTGCCTTCAATACAAGTGGTCGAGAGGTTTTGCTATTTATGATAAATTAATTCATAAAATAACAGTGAAACTGTTTATTTTCTCTTTAAAGGTCTATCATTACTTATTTAATAGAATAACTAGGTTAAGTATGAAATTATTCATTTATTATATACTTTAACTGACTTGCCTAGTTATTTCACGAATACCAGTTATTCTATGAGATAACTGAATTATATACACTGTAACGGTAACATATATAATGGCAAAAACTTCTTAAAACCTTACAAAATATGTCGTAAAATCTTGCTGAATATAAAAGTATTTAAATTTGAGAAATGTTTTGTAAAACAGAAATTTCCAAAAACAGCAGTTGAATACTAATCTGACTACCTTCTGTACACCAGTCTGACAAACGAATATAGCGTTTTCATGCGATAGTTCATTTTATATCCTTTCAGAGGCTCTCCTGACTCTTTTAGAGGCACAACTAAACACCTTATACATGTTTCTTGTACCTATATCTCGTTGTAGTGAGCTCATCCCATCTTGAATAGTACTCTTGATTTATACAGTGCTCTTGTTACTACAGTACTGATCATTTACATCAGTGGTTCCCAAAGTGTTCTATATACCCCAGGATGACCTGCAAGGGGTCCATGTCAGCAATAAAATAATTTCTGTGTCCGTGAGGTGTAAATGGGAGTCTACAATAATTGTTCGCATTAAGCCTGGTCATGACTTTAATTTTAAGAGATAGTTTAATCAAATGGAAACCAGATTTTACCTATGTGAAAGAGATTAAGTTAATAAATTAAATGAGTTTAATTTGCAGTTATAAGGTAGCAGCATAATATATTTTTTAAAACACAAGGATCATCATTCCAGCATTATACTTGTTATTTATCCTGAATTATGGAATACCTTGAGAAAGTTTTTAGTTGCTTTTTTCCCAAAGAGAAGGAGTTTCAACAAGTTTGTCGAACTCAAAGAGTGTGTGTGTGTGTGAGAGAGAGAGAAACAACCACAAAAAAGTCTGGACACTTCTAACCAAGGAGATTTAAAGTTAAACCTAACAAGATTGATGGCAAACGTTGAAAACTTGTTATTGAAGCCAACAGACTCACCGCCATCCCCATTGAAAGCATTTGTTTGCTACTCAGCTATTTTATACATTAATTAAATTTTTATTGAATTAATTAAGATGCGTTTCTTAAATTTTGATCACTTTATTTCATTACAGTTAAAAGTTTAAATCTTTTAAAGTTGTTCTATATTAACTGTTAAAGAGACATTAAAGCTGATAAATTTGCAAAATTTCAATGTTAGGTAATCGGTAATCGGTACCCCCAACTGAAAAATGTGGCAAGGGGTCTAAGAGACAAAACTTTTTCGGAACCTCTGATTTACATGAAGGTTATACGTTTTACATATCCAAGATGACATGGACCAGGTCTCTAAGTTTGACACTAAAATTAAATTAGAAATCTATGTAGTATTCTGGAGCGAGTCTGTTCGTAAGCGAGTCTCATCCAACGAATTTTTATATCTCTTTATAGCCATATTACGTTTCACCTTCACAGAAAGACACGTGATACAGAATGATTTCTGTTGGACATAGTCGAGATTTCTATTCAGCCATTGGTCATTTTTTATACCTCTTAGGGTAAAGTTCAAAACAATGGAATTTGACTTTGGTGGTTTTTCACAAGTCTTGACTGAAGTAAAGTCAAAGGTTGCCTTACTTGCACCTCAGAATTTATATGTCGGCATTGTCCTCTTATGGAAACCTTCTTTCGAGAAACTAAGTCATTGCTGGGAAATAATTAGTTACTTAAGAGGAAGTCGGTCCTTTAGTAGAGACCACCACGATACCCAGGATTTTTATTCCAATAAGATAACACCTGTTTGTCTACGATAATGATTTATATATTTTGCCTTTTGTTAAATGCATTCATGCTTTATAAGATCGCCTGATTCATGTCCATTTCAGCTTGGCTTAGATCTGAAGAGGAATTAGTCCACCTTTGATCTTGTAGATTTAACTCGACATTTAGTAATTTGTCTTGAAATTCAACGAAGAGTGCCATTCAACCTTTCTAACTAAACAGTTCCAAGTTAAATAGGAACTTGACTAAAGATAAGAGATAAGTCATGAGCTTATTGTTGGTTACCATCATATTCTGAAATTAAAACATTTCATTCCATCTTCCTTCATTTTGTTAAGTTACTATAAATAACACATTTAAGTAAACTGTTCTGTTAAGTAGTTTTATTTAAAAATTAATGATAACTTATCATTCATATGTTTCATTAATCTTTCAAATATGTAGCATACATATGTCACGATTTCACGTTTCTTAAACGTATTTTACTGTAGGAATTTATTAATGTGTTGTAGTCATTATATAGAGGAGGAGGAGGTTCTTGTTATTTTTAAAATCTCCATTTTATTGACGTACACAAGCATAAAGAAACCATCACGAACAATGAAGACACATACAATTAAAACAAGTAAAATTTTTGCTGTGGAGATCTTAGCTTGAAAAAGTTTTGTCAACCGATAGCTTTTAGAATCATGTGATTTCCGGTAAAAATCTTTGTGATTGGTCAGAATAAATGGAAGGTGCAAGATTGCATCATCTTGTATTAAAAGATCTAATGCAACAGTTCTCTAAAAGTTAAAGGAGTGGTTATTTCCCGTTAGAAGGGCAAACTAAAAATTACTTATCATGCGAAGTCTTGAAAGGTTCAAGACTTCGCGTAAAAACTTATGAAATAAATCCCTCTAGAGAAAATTTAAATTAGTTATTACCGTAAAATCAGGTGTAGAACGCTCACCGCCGTATAACACGTACCTATACTTTCAAGATGTCATTTTTAGTTTTTAAGTATGTTCGTCGTATAACCGGTACTCCTTTTTTACGAAAAAAGTCTGAAATGTAAATGTTGCAATGCTCTTGCATTTTGCAGTCATTTATTCGAGGGAATATTTCGAGCTTTAGAAAAGAATAGTATACTTTTGGAACTACAATAGTTCATAAGGAATGCCATTTCTATTAAATGAACAGTGTTTAGATATATGTTGAAGTCTAATTTTTTTTTATGTGCTCATTCCTATTTTAATTTTTAAAGCTTTCATTTTTACATCTGGTTTATAACGCACACCCGTAAATCACGATTTTGTTTTTTGATTTAAAAGTGAGCGTTGTACTCCGGATTTTACGGTACATTCCCAGTTTCCAAAGTATGCAGCACTGGTGGGTCTTTCCTGGAGTACAAACTGACGAAAGTACCTAACATAAATTTCAATTAGATTTAACTTGAAAAGCAAAAAACTTAAACTTATCGAGTCATAAGATTAAGTCTAGATGCTAGTAAAGGCTTGCCGGATCGAGGAGATGATATATGTTAACTATGTTCAAGCTCAAAGTTCACACACTGGTATGGTGGGGAAGTCTTTGATGAGTGAGGGGGAAGCCTGGGTATCATGCACGTCATTTGAACATGGTTTGAATTTACGAAATCCGTTACCAGCATCCCTTGTGCAACTTCTAAGTGTGACGTTAACAAAATTAAATCAATTACAATTCAATATGAACGAGAACACTTAAATTGGGTATTTTATTTTGTTTAGAAATAATGTGTATTTTTTTATAATCGTAACAATAAAACTAAAAAAAATGAAATGTAGTTGAATGCATTAAAGGCAATGCATATATTTCATGCATTTTTCAAATAATTCGCAAAAGTTTTAATTCTACGCGATGGGAATACAGAATATACAATTCCAATTTTGGGCTTAAATTTATAACATATTCTATAACCTGCATATAGATTTCAAAATTTATCCAATGGTCTGTTAGATCAGTTATAAATATTTCGCTTAGTTGTGATTTACTTTTTTCGGCAATGAATGGTACAGAGTGTTTTTTTCCAGGTATAGAAGTTTAGGTTGGCATTACTTTCCAAGATGACGACCGATTTAACATCTGTCAAGTGATTTATTCTCAGTTTGGTTTGGCAATTCATCATGAATAGACTCACGCCTGAACAACGCTTTCAAATTGTGCAATTTTATTTTGAAAAAAATGGTCGATTTTCATAAGCGAATTTTGTTTAGCGATGAAACGCACTTCTGGTTGAATGGCTACGTCAACAAACAAAACTGCCGCATTTGAGTGAAGCTAATCCACAAGTGTATGTCGAAACACCGTTACATCCAGAAAAAACTGACTGTTTGGTGCGCTTTATGGGCTGGTGGAATCATTGGTCCGTACTTCTTCAAAAACGACGAAGGCCACAACGTTACAGTCAATGGTGATCGGTATAGAGCCATGATTACTAACTTTTTCATTCCTGAATTGAACAATCATGATGTCCAGGAGCTGTGGTTCCAACAGGACGGCGCAACATGTCACACAGCTCGTGCCACAATCGATTTATTGAAAGACACGTTTGGTGACCACCTAATTTCACGTTTTGGACCTGTGAATTGGCCTCCAAGATCTTGTGATTTAACACCGCTAGACTATTTTCTGTGGGGCTATGTAAAGTCATTGGTCTATGCGGATAAGCCACAATTGCTTGACCATTTGGAAGACCACATTCGCCGTGTTATTGCCGATATACGGCCACAAATGTTGGAAAAAGTCATCGAAAATTGGACGTCCAGATTGGACTACATCCGAGCCAGCCGTGGCAGTCCTATGCCAGAAATCATATTTAAAATGTAATGCCACAAGATTATCTTTCGAATAAAAAAAAATTCACGTCAATCGAATAATACATCGTTGTTTTATTGAAATTTAAAGTTCTGTTCCTCTCAAAAAAACACCCTTTATAATTAAATGATATAAAATCTAGACGTCTTTTTACCATGCTGGAGACTTAATGGTTCCTTTCTTGCTCGCAAAAATGGGCAATTTATCTTAAAATAAGGAAACTCAAACATCGGCAATGGAAATTTATATAATCTATATATGTATATAAAAATGAACGCTTGTATATATGACATCGCTTTACACCAGCGCCGTTCAACCAATAACTATGATAATTAGCTTGTATATGTATTTTTTAGTGAACAAGGTTTTTGTGCTATTCTCTTTGTTGCATTTCCCCACTAGATGACGCTACAGCATATAAACTTCTGCACCGTTCAATCAATTCTCTAGTTGCCAACATGGTCGCCAAAAATGATTGCAACTTAGCTATATCGCGAATATTTCGCTGCTTCCTTTGAATTACTATTTAAATGTAAGGAACGGCATTGCTTGCGAATATTACAATTTTAACATAAAATAAATACAACAGAAAGTAAAATTAATGTATTACACATCCAGATATAAATAATGTACACTATTTTAAGCGTTCATTACACAAAACTTGTAAAAATGTGTTACTTTTGCTGAGCAGAGATCAGCTTAGGATGGTGTTTTCAATATTCGACACACAAGGGAGCTACGAGGGCATTATAAATAAAAAAAATTGTTTCATCAGACATTAGATCTACAGAGTAAAAATTTAACAAATACGATTTTTTGTTCAGATGAGATATGCAAAAAGCTTTTTTTGTTTAATTTGCAATTCTCGAAAAATTAACTCATTAAAAACTTTTTTATCCTTCAATCTGTATTGTTTAATTTTTCAAATCACCTTTTCGAAGAACGGGTATATACCAGTGAGTAATTTATATAATTATTACAAAATGTAAATTTATATAATGGCTTCATGTGAGATATTCACGTTTCCCTAAAGAAAAAAAATAACATACAGAAGTCAGTTCATAGAGGAATTGCATAATGTTTGTAATTTATCAATCCAAACATGAATTACTTGTATACGCACCCCTTACACGCGCGCGAAATAAGATTAAAATCGAATGCTTAAACTCTTTTCCTCAGTATTGATGCTCCAAATTTAACAATATTAATGTGCTGCTGGGGGAGGTTACTATTTTGTACCATTATGAAATGAAGACGATACCAGATAAACTGTACCTCGCTTTGAAACATCTATCTTATCGAAAAATTTGATTCCAAATTTTTGTATAGTGATTGTATAATTTCTTGCAACAGTTTGGCTATAAAGATTATAAATAAAAGAATCGCCTCCAGCAATCATGATCTAAAGGTATGCGACATCATCTAGGATAATTTTTCTAATAAAGACGGCAAGAGGAAAGAGCATTTTCTTATGTTAGAAAAGGAAGTTTGATTAAAAAAATCTATAAACGGCTCTTTTTTTAAAACAATGGACTAAATTCAAGACTGCCACATAATATATTATTTTACAAATGCCAGGCCATTGACCATCAGGTCATTAGGCAACGGGCTCTCCAATACCTTTTTACAATGCAGTTAAGATCATTCAGTGCAGAGCACTCGTCCAAATGAGCGACAGTCATGTCTTGTCCAGTGTCACACAAAACGCAGATAGGTGAAGTCACTAAGTTAAAACGAAACAGATGAGCGCAAAGGCAGTTATGGCCGGTTAAAAGTCTAAATTTAGCCACAGCAGCAGCACGAGGAGAACTTGGAATACCGTGGGATATATATAACCACATAATATATATAACCACGTGTTCTCTATTGAGTTCAAAACGATTAGATTTCTACTTGTAAAATTTATAGAAGCTTTTCGATGTTAGGGTAAAAATGTTCAACCATTAACAATAGAACTTCCATCGGTTTGAATTGGACATCGGAGCTTATGTTTAGTTTGTTCTCCTTTCAGTACCCTTGCAGGGAATTTTAAAATTTTTCGTGACTTTTAATCATTTTCCATGATGATTACATAAAAAAAGCTTTGTGGTTCTTTGTTAATTAGGAGAGATTTTACAACTAAGTATACCTAGAATGTCTTCTGGTGTCGTTTCAACATTAAAGGCAGTTTATCATTATACATAGCTATCGTTCATCAAAAGATAGTACCCTAAGTAGATACTATTAGTAAAACAAATTTCAGGAAGTTATATCGCCAATTTATGTATGCGCTTTATTTAAATCTTCCTCTACTATTTTTATTCATGATAGTAATTTAAATAGAGCTTTCAAAAAAGTTGTTTTCTGATTTTCTTTTCAACCAATTTTTCGAGATCCTGGCTGCATTTTCATTGATAGGTTTCACCCCGACTACCCAAGATCGAAATTCTAACTTCATTTTCGGTGCTTTGTGCAGACTTTGAAGCTTCTTTTCTCAATTTTAATGCATTTAATTATTTTAAGTTTTTATTTTCCCAAAACATCCAGTATTTTTATTATATATTTAAAGCATTTAATCTTAACAAAGCACAAAAGTCAATCAATTACAGTCACTCAAACACCTACTGATATGAAGTTGTAACTCGAAAGAGCTGGGTACTCAAGTCATCCACCCAACGATATTATATTTATGTGACCTTGAATGCGCAATGTTATTGGGTTCACTGCGGACATGAGTCAGTTACACTAAAATCGTTGTGTAAGTGTTTAATTACATAACATTTGCTTATCTGCTCATAAAAAAATAATTCGATTGATTTTCGAAACTATCGCAGAGTGAACATCCTGAAACCATGACTCATAGAAAAGGTCAAAGCTCTGATGAAATTGATAATTTGTTGCGAGAGCTTTCTGAGAATGAATCAGATAGTGGTGAGCTGTCCTGTTCTAATTCAGATTTCTATGAAAACATAAGATTGAGTGAAAGTGACTGCGAAGAATCTGAAGAAATTGCTGATGAAATTGATAATATTCCAGTAAATTCTGATATAAATGTTGCTAGGGATGACACAGAATGGATACCGCATAATAGTAATGTTCCTGGCAGATTTGCCGCTCGAAATGTTTTGCATCAAAGCAGTAGTCCACAAAGCTTCGCGAAATATGTCAACGTCAGTTTTTAATGATATATATGGTCATAATATGTGATATTCACATGAAATATTATTAAAAGGTCTTAAAACTAAATCCCTCTGAACAGTGTGTGTAGTTCTGTAATTATTTTATTTTATATATTTTATATTGGGGTATCCATACGACACCAGTAAAGGTTTAAGGGTAATCGAAATCGCGTACGTTCTAGTGTTAAAGACCTTCAAAAAGTTTTTCAAAATTAAAAAAGAAATACCATACTCTGTACGTGTACTTTTGAATCAAGTATATTTTGCTTTCCTATGTACGCACAATGATAATTGACAAATATGTACATTTTAAAAGAAAGTTTTTGTAAAGAGAAAGAGAGAGAGGCGGAACTAATTTAAGTATCGGTACGCTTTGGATTTTTCTACCAAATTATTGTAACATTTTCCAAAGTTGGAGCAATGCATTATAGTACGAGAACATTAGACTGGCTGCCAAAGGTATATTTGGCGCGATTCGAAAGTCGCGATAAAAACAATTAATGTACCGATATAAAATAAATACCAAGTTAAGAACAGTGAAATAAATGAACTGATTGGCTGGCAAAACGTAATTACATTTATCATGTGACTGCGACGTTACATGATTTTAGCCCATTTACTAAAGTTATAAAAAACTATACTTTTGGGTCACTATTTCGATACTTAGTAAACTGTACAGAAACTTTTCAAAACACAATGAAGAAGCTGTAAATTAGAGCAAAGTGCAA
The DNA here is from genome assembly GCA_019973935.1 of Trichonephila clavipes. NCBI lineage: Eukaryota > Metazoa > Arthropoda > Arachnida > Araneae > Nephilidae > Trichonephila > Trichonephila clavipes. Next base: position 16,756 of record BMAU01006202.1, on the reverse strand, counting down.
GCACAGCACTTGCGAGGGGTTTGATAAACTCGATTATACGAAAACCGAACATAAGAATTATATCAAAATTCGTAAGGTGAGCAGAACGTCTTCTTGATAAAAAAAAGAAACAAAAAGCAGTGGAAATAGCTTTAGTATTATATCATTCGAAGTTTCATTCTTTTTCGCTCCTTAGCGTTACTGCTTGTACTAAATATTCGACAAAAGATATGTAAGAATGTCGGTCTGGATATTTAAATGCATGCATATTCTAACAGAAGACATTTTCGTTTTACTTAGTTTTAAATTTAAGTCACCGTGATTTTATTAACATTATTTAGTTCTAGGGATTTTATTCTGTTTGCTTCATTTGACTTTGGCATTTCATGAATATTTAACACAATACATGTTTTATTTAATTTCAATGACAAGGACAGATGTTTTTTGACGTTTTCGTCTCAGCAGTTTGCTCAATATTTCCATATAACTACGTTGGACTTTATTTTCTAACCAATGTCTGTATTCTTTCATTAAATTTTTTATGCTAGAATTTCAGCTGAAAAAAATATTGCAATTATATAACGTATGACCTTTTACTATAGTTTGTGCAGGATTAAGTTTTTTGTAGATGTGCTTTTATATGGTGCAAATTACTGTGATTATGATATTATTTTTCCGTAATGTCATACAAATACGATGCAAAATAATTATCTCAATTAATTCAAAGCAACCGATGGTCAAGTTTGTAATATAATGTTTTCTTTAGAATCCATTTAACATTAAAAAAGAGGTTAATTAATTTAATCGAGAAATTAACAATCCAAAAGTATTGTTTTCATGATTTTATGAATCATTTTTAACTTTCAGATTATTACTTTTTGATCTAGGCTAATTACTACATAAATTAAAATGCCAAAAGATCTTAAATAAATAACAATGATGTAATAAATCTTATGAAGAAGTTGCAGTTTCTTAAGGTGTATTTAAAAATTTGATAAGAAACGCCTATATATTGTATACGAATGGATTATTACAATTTTAAAGTTTGATGGTAGAACTGAAAATGGTATATCGGTTCTTTTAAAAAAATATAAATATTCTAACTAAGAAATAAGTTTTTTATGTCAACATTTGCATTCGCGAAAAATATATTAGAGCAATTTAAGTGTATAGTGTCTGTTTTTTTTTTTAATGTCGCATCATAAAGTAAACACGAGGGCCGTTGGTGACTGACCTAGTATATATATATATATATATATATATATATATATATATATATATATATATATATATATAACTTTGAACCCCGGTTACGTGACGAGGACGAAATGTGAGCTTGCATTTCCTCTCCAAACTACTTCACCCCACCATTAAGAGGATATTTGAGATACAACTGATTCAACGAGCATCAGTCCCTGTATACAAGAGCTTCTCAAACTTTCAATAATTGCGACCCAATTTGTAATCATAATTTTCATCGTGTCCCCCTCCAAACAATAACAATGCATTAAAATCAATAATACTATAGTTTGACGCTGAACCTACAATACGACTTAAACCTCTTAAGTGCCCACGGTGTATATAAACGTCACACTCAGCCGGTGAATTAATTGCCCCGGGCGTATATATACGTCTTTCCGAAGTACGATCTTTGGCGAAGGATTTACTTATTTCAGAGGATTTGTTCATTTATTCTTTTTTTACCCCTCCGCTCATTAACTTGTTAAACGGGGACATTAAGGAGCGAATCGCATAATTTTAAATCTGCATTTAAGGGATTAAGGTCCAGTGGTCGAGTAGTAGCGTATCACGTTTCCTCACTACAGGTTCGGGTTCAATTCCCGGTATGGGCAAAGTCCACTCAGCCTTTCATCCCTACTGCAGTAGGTCGATACATGAGTACTAGGCTTGCTTGGGGACAAAAACACTGAATGTCTCGCTTCAGACTGACCACCTGACCGGGACATCTGCTCATTCACCTCAGCACCCAATGATCACATATATTGGAATGGTTACAGTAGGCCCTGGCCCTCATGGGCTTTTGCTCTACTGAATTTGAGTTTGTTTTTAAGGGATTCATTATGAACCGTACATATTATGAAAATAACTATTAAGTTTTGTATATGTCACAAGCCCATGGGGACACTGGTAATTATTAAACTTATTCTTATCATTATTAAACTAATTATAAAATACATTGTGCATTACTGATATATTTATTTGTAAGTGTAAATATACGCTTTATTTTTTATTATGTTAAATGTATTTTGTGTAGTAAATTAATAATTTTTTAAAATAATCTTTTATTTTCGACTTTTTGCGCCCCTTGTTGGGTTATGACGCCCCATTAGGGGGAGTTACCTCAAAGTTTGAGAAATACTGCTATATACGGTGGATCTTCAATTACTTTGGGCTTGAAATCATGACACATCAGTCACGTGTTTGTGATCATAACCACTATACTATCACGGCTACTTTTTTCAGGTGGAATGTTAATGTTCAAATCTAGCCATAAGAACTATGTGTGTGTGAACAACTATAGTTGAATTAAATGAAAGATAAATAAACTTTATAAAAGTAAGTTCTTTGCAGTGAAGGAATCTTATTTGAAGGTTTTGTATAATACACCCCATCATAGTATCCTTTTGAAACCAATGAACTAAATGTTTTTAGCTTTATTATTCTGTGATAATATTCTTCATATATAAGAATAAGAAATATATCCAATGTCCAATGAATAACAAAAGAATATTTCAAGAAAATTTAATTTATAGAATTTTATATTAAACTAATTATTAGAAATTTGAGATTCAGTGAAATGAATTTATCCTGTCGAGTTGTCTACATATAAAGTCTAATTGGTTTTTTCTCTGGGTATGTTTTTCATTTCCTTCAGAAATTCTTATCATACTTACCTCATCTTTATCTAAATCTTGTTGTGAATTGGCAATAAATAAACAATGTAAATTAAATTTGCATTAATATTTCATTATTGAAATTTATTTGAGGCAATTTTCAAAACATTTCTCTAATACAAATTAAATTTCTATATTTTAAAAACTAATTATATCATCTGGCAGAATAGAAAAAAAGGAAGTTTATATGTTCATCGGAATTGAAATTAATCAACTAGAAATAATGAAATACATCTAATGCGATTATACCAAACTAAGCATTATATTTTTAATGTAATGAATAATTTAGTCTTGAATATAAAACACCATGAAAAAAAGAAACGGCTACAAGACTTGAATGCCCGTATTGCTAAATGAGGTAAATTGAATGCAGAGCGGATGGTTTTCAATGCATTAAATATGGCTCATAAATAAATTATTCGTGCGTCGCTAATGATGTGTTGGCTGATATGAAAATGGTAGCAAAATTTGAACGCATGAATAAGAGTTCTGTTTTGTCAACTGCATGTTACTACATATTTTAAGTGCCACACACACACATACACACACACAAATATTTGACTGGCTACAGACAGTTATTAAAGACTGTTATTTCTGTATTTAATTATTTTTCATTATATACTACAAAGCTTACTGAAAATCAATGAAAATATTATGAATATTGTTAGTTTTTAAAAGAAATGTAAAATATATTTCTTTGGATAAAAGTGTTTTTAAATATAGTAAAAAAAATTGCTTTTGAGCTCAAGAGTCATGAATTCGACCGCTTCCCCTTTCCATCGTTCTTTGGTAGTTATATCTTTTTTAGACTCTTAGATAATTTGTCTTGTTTCACTTATAAATTATCTCTCTGGCTCAAAAGTTTGTTGACCCCAACACAAATTTAGATTCATTTAGGAAAATAGTGCTTGGAGTTCCCTGAACATATTTTTCAGTCTTTAAAATGAGATGCTCTGAAGCAACTTAAGAATGTCAGAATTTGTCAATGACATGCGTTTGATTAAACTTTGGCAGTTTTGGAACTACGAAATTGAATTGCAGCATTCTATGGTTTTATGACTTTGAATTTGTGCCTCCAATATATATATATATATATATATATATATATATATATATATATATATATTTATATGATGAATCCCCAACCCTTCAAGTGTCATTTGGGGTAAAACCCACCAGAACAACTCAGCCCGCCTCCCACATAAGGACTTTGACTCCGGCGAACTTACGAAAAACCACGTGTGAACAAACGACGCACTGGCTCCTGATCGACGCTGAAATAAGACTCGTTTTATCATGGCTTGGAGTACAGACTGCTTTGCTGAACATTAAAGACAATATGATAAACGGCTGCACGTTGCTCTTTTCCTGTCATTCTAAGAATTACTTCAGTACATGATATGTATATATATATATTTATCCACAATATCTTAATTTAATGCAGACAAGTAGTAACAACAATGAAGCAAATTTTCTTGATATACACATCAAATTAAAAGATAATGTTATAGTTACACACTAATATTTATGATAAAAGAGAAGAAGTAAATTTCAATATTGGAAAAGTAATGTATACATTTCTATATTCAGAAATATTGTTATTAATTATATACAACGCAATTAATTTCTTGTTTAAAAAATCAGAAAAAATAATTAACATTAAACGTTTTACTGAATATTGCTTCAATCAGAAATACCCAATTAATTTTATTAATAGTTATTTGAATAAAGAAATTCTAAATAGTAAAATCCTTCGAATAATAATAGTATATATATATTACTATAAATTTATCATTTTTTTTATTTATAGTTTCCTCCATATTATAATATTAGCTAGAATTACTTATTATTATTTAATTAATATATAACGCTAGTGTCACTAAAGTTATGGAAGTTTGTAGACTCACTTTTTAATTTTTATTTCTATTCTTTTCATACTTTTGTTAAGTGCTACAATTCAGCCATTCACATGCTTTGAATTTGCATTTGGGTCCAGAATCTGGTAATAACTCCTTTATTGTACTCAGATTGAGCTCTCGACAGATTTAACGTGCATCTCTCCCCTGCACGGCGGGCCTTTAGTGGTACTGAGCTCGAACACGTGACAAGCCAGCCACGATCCGATACCTTGATCTCTAGACTACTGCGGCCACCTAGCATCATTGATATAGTTTCTGATGAACATTGCTGACATTCTTTTATTTTTTGAACATAATATTTTTGTTCTTCTGTTATCAACGAATGTGGTGCACCTTCTTCGATCTCTTCCTGCTTTGTTTTTCATTCAATTTATCTCATGACATCTTAAGGTGTCCGACTACCCTAAAATCATGATTTTTTTTCAAAAATTGACAAATTTTTTTATGATTTTATTTTATTGACCATCTTATTAGCTTGGTAAAAGTACCAAGCCTTTTTTAATGTCCATTCACTAGAACAAAATCTACAAGTGTTTTAATAAAAGAAGATGCCATAACTTTACACAAGATGTCAAACTTCAAAATGCGTTTTACTCGAAATGTGTTTTTTTTTCGAAAAATTAAAACGGGGACAGAGATTGCTCAAAAAGTTTTGAATATAATTTGCTGAATTTTTTTGTGAATGTTTCGTATAACAGTGAAAGTGTTTTGATTTTCAGATATATCAATAACTTGTTTTATTTCAAAATTTACAGTCCTTTATGTGAATATAATCACTGTTTTTTTTTAAGCAATTTCATATAGTCACTAAGATAGAGTGCTCTAGATTTAGTAAAAAGTGCACTATTTATTATCCTGAAGGTCATTTGAAACATGAATAACGAAGTAACACATTAAAACTGAAAAATTGAAAATTTGTCCAAAACATTTTTGTACAGAGCGGGCCCCGTTTATGTAATTTTTTGTACATTTTCACCAGTTTTTTCCCATTTTAATAATAATAAATTTTTTTTTTCTAATTTCAATTTTACGATTTTTTCCTTAAAATATACTAAATAAACCTAAAAATAACAAAAAAAAATCCCCATATCTTCATTTTTTCAAAAAAAAAAAAAAAAAAAAGAAAAGCTTTTGCAAGTAGTCGGATATCTTAAGCAAAATTTTAAGTCTCCAGATGTAGATACTGAACCATGCACCTGTAGTGCAATTGTAACATGGGATAGATCACTTTCTCGTCACACAATTCTTTCTGGGTGTCCAAACTACCCTTTTTTGGTGTCTTTGCTTCTTGACTAAATATCATTGTTGTCCTCTCCCGGAAACAATCTTAATCTTAATCCTATCGAAAACTTGTGGCACCGTTTGGAAACTATTGTCCGAATGATGTACCTTTTTTTCCTGGCATCATGTAATAATGAAGGAAGAGCTTAAAATTATTTTAAGCTCAATAAAACATCGATGTGAAACTGTAATAAAAATAAAGGTTAATCCACTCAGTACCGATAAATAACCGCTACCATCAGTATATAATGTTTATCGATAGTTATTGCAGCCTAACTTTTTTGTTTTGAAAATATTTGAATTTTGTTTTTCAATTCCTATTATTAACTCATACTCTCCATATATTTTTTTATTTATTTATTTATCTTGGTGGAAAATTCACTCGTTAATAAAATACATTTTAAAGCGCTGAATTGAGCAGAAATTTTATATACATGATTATTTTCAATGGCAATATAATAATTTAATTATAAATAAAAACTAATTGATTATAGAAATAATTATTTAAAGAAATTTAAATACAACCACGTTGGCATCATTTTTGGCAACTTGTGTTCGGTTTTATTCCCAAGTTTTAAAGCATTAGGTTGAACTAAAATTTTATACACACGAATTTGTTGGATGACAATACGATACTTTATTGATTTATTAATAGAAATTAATTCCTACTTAATTTTGTGATTCTGTTCTATGTATATACATATTTTTATTAATTGTATCTATTTAATAAAAGGTAGCTAAAATAAAATTTTTCTTTGTTGATCTAAGTAGGATTTGATTTAATTTTTTAAAATATTACTTGTGTTTGTTTTAAATTTAGTATTAAATTCTCATTAAAATAATATAAAAAGATTTTGCATTTTGTGCAACGTAACTTTTTCTATAAGCATCGAACCTTTATAAACATAACAATTTTCAAAAGTGTCTACAATTGTGGCCACCAGTTTATATGTCAGGTAGAAAAGTTCAACTTAAAATTTAATTTTATAATGAATAAAAATGAAGCAAACACGTTACTAACGCTTAGGGAATTTTAGGCTGAGTAGGACTATTTAGAAGCAGAGCACAACAGTTTAGGAGAGAAATTAAAATTTAAAAAAATATAAAATAGTAAATAAAATCACGAAATATGATACTAATCTACTATTAAATTCAATATCGAACGTGTTTACCGGAATAAGAAGACCATGAGATATACGCAATTTGAATTAATAGCAATCATTAATTTTCCACTAATTCTATTATATATTTACTCTTATGATCCGATAATTGAAATTTAAATATCACCTGACTTTTACTACTTCACTCCTTTCCAGTAGGCTCAAACTTTCCAAATGTAGATCGGTGCCTGATTATCAGCCATAAACTAATCACACAATCACTTGAATCTTCTCAGAAATCCGTCAATGTATCTCTGGGCTCATTAGCCTTCTCCCTGCTAACCTACAACACTCTCCTTAAATACTTGATTCATTTGCATATCCCGGTTTCTCCTTTTAGAGCTGGTTGGAAATATACGCGAATTTACAATCCCCAAAGATGCCCAAGAGTATTAGTGATAAAGTCCCGTACAGATTCGTCACAACATCACAAGCAGCAGACTAAAGACACAAAACGGGCTATAGCTTATTACAACATGAGGAAGACAAAGATGAATAATTTTATGAGTTCTGGCTATTTTTAGGAAGGAGCAACTCCTCGCTCCTTCTGAGAAGGGAGACTAAGATTAATAGAAAGCTATCGTTTCATAGTTTTTGATGTAATATTACTTTTAAAGATGCAAGTTGTTAATGTTTAAGGAGATACGATTATGATTAAATCTCGTCAGGCGGTCAACCAATAGTTATTTACGCGTGAGTCCTGAAGGCTAGGTCCATTATTAATCCAAATGTTATTCAGTATGAAATTAATGGGAATTATTACATATATTTGGTATCTGTCATTGTATGCTTGTTTAAAGGATGCGTTTATGTATAATTTGGATTTTTAACTCAATGCGTAGTAGCTTTTCATTAAATTCAATATTCTTGGCTCTCTTGGAAAACGCTCTGTGAGCCAAAATTTGGAAAATTCTTTTTTTAAGAATTGTTTTCTTAGGTAATTCTTTTTGTTTGCAGTTTACGATTTTCTTCGTAAAATAACCACACTACAGCGAAGAGCATTTTCTATATAACGAACGTTTTCTTCTGTGATTCAATTTTTGTTCTCCCTTTTTTTGAAAGTATTTCTAAAAAAATGTCACCTTATTCTCTCTCTAACTCATCTTAGGGTGGTCATAAATCTTAAAATGGTTTTATTAGATCCTAACTCGCCGAGAGCAATAGAGTTTTGGACGTTTCATCCAAGAAGTGCAACCCTTAACTCCCATTGCCCAATTCACTAGAAACATCTTCGATATCCTCTTTCACCCTCAGTGAAGTTGTCCCGTGTCTCCATGTTCTAATTATAAAATAATGTATGTTTAATATTACTTGTATGCATTAAATTATAAATGTCCTTAAAATTCATTAATTTTAGTATAAAATTATTTTCTTAATATTCATTGCCCCCGTTCATTTAACATCAAACCTTTTTCGGAAAGAGCAAAGGCTGTCCTAAATAACGCCCACTTAAATAATATAAATATCCAGGAAAATAATATCCTTGCTTTTCCACCCTGGGACATCCAAATTTTTAACTATAGTAACCCCTTTTCGGGCTATGACAAAACAGGCACTGCCGCTATTATTTATCAACAACTCTTTTCTTACCATCGCAATAAGTTTTCTAAATACATACCAGTCCACACGGACGGATCGAAGACTGTAGGACATGTTGGGTGTGGTGTTGTTTTTAATAATACCATTTTAAGTTTTAGCTTACATAATTCCATGTCTGTCTTTAATGCAGAATTAACTGCCATTCTTATCGCACTTCAGCATATATTAGTTTCCAACCACCGTCATTTTTGTGTGTACACTGACAGCATGAGTGCTCTAGGATCCTTGCACTTTTTAACAGAACGCCGACACCCCACTGTGATAGAAATACTTCTCCTTCTGCGAAAATTGGAAAGAAAGGGTTTTGATATAATTTTTTCCTGGGTACCTGGACACGTGGGTATACTTGGTAATGAACAGGCTGATACCGCTGCACGATCCATGTCTGATCACATGCAGCGGCCTATCTGTTACCAGGATTTGAAAACTTTTACACAGAACTATATCCATCGTGTATGGCAAGAGACTTGGGATCAACAGATCCTCAACAAACTGCATAACATTCATCCTTCCACTTCTCATTGGGCAGCACTACCAGTGCGAAGACATGATGTCCGCTTGACTCGACTTCGCATTGGTCATACTCGTTTTTCTCATAGGCACCTTCTGTTGGGTGAAAATGCCCCAGAATGTCCCTCGTGCAAAGTCCCCTATTCCGTCTATCATATTTTAATAGATTGTCCCGTTTTTAACCATCATCGCATCACCTTCTTTCATACATCTGTTTTAACCTTATCTGACTTGGTGGGGGAAACTCCCCACCAAAACCTTTTTGCCTTCCTTTTAAAAATTTGATTTTTACATTTAATTTGATTTGTGTGTTTCTTTTTATTTTTATTATATTATATGTTTGCATGCATGCATGCATATACATGTGTACATAAATTTTTATACTTATATATTTTTTTAAAAAATGACTTTTTCTTTTAACAAGTGTTTGGCGCAGCTTGGCCAAAATTGGCCCTTGCGCCATTAAAACTCACAATCATCATCAGCAGTGAATTCTTTGAGATTCTTTTTTCTTGTTTTCCTTGCAATTTCTCTTTCTTTCGTTTTTTTAATGGGTAAGATATATAAAATAAACATATATTAGTTTAAAAAAGGTGCGAATAATTACTTTTTTAATACATAGGGTTTAAGAATTTAAAATCTGTTTTATGCGGTTTATAAAGTATATTAAAAGATGAACCTCGATATAAACGAATTTTCCACGTAACGCACTTTTTCCCGCGATTTAACGACTTCGTTATATAAAGGTACGACTGTATTTTTATTACGTTAATTGTTGATACGTTCTTTGTTCTTATTATATTTACTATTCTTGTTTTTGGTATATTATATAAATTTGTTTCATACACACACTCATATATATATATATATATATATATATATATATATATATATATATATATATATATATATATATATATATATATATATATATATATATAAATAGACTTAAGTTTTAGTGTAATAACGAATATTTCAGCTCGCTGGGAAAGTCTTCAAAATCTATTTATTAAGAATAAATTTCAAAACTAATGCCATTTACTTTCTTTTTTTTTTTTTTACTTGATGGCATTTCATGCCCTGCTGCAAAATAATGTTTTTCTCTTCTTTTATTATTTTAAAACGAAAGGCTTAACATTTTGATCATTCTTTAATGTTTTCTCTTAAACGTATTTTACCATTAAAGATATATTTACTTTAATGCATTGAGAAACTAAAGGAGGGTTTTTTTTCTTTCTCCAGCACGTCGAGCTTTTGCATCTTTATTTTGTCGTTCTTGACTAATTAGTAATTTAATTGCGAAGTCGAAAGGAATTAAATTAGGTTCTCGGTTACGAGGAAACAATAATTCTAAGACAAAAGAAAAGAAAAAAATAACGCTAAATCCTTCCAAACCGAGGAATTAATTCATCTTTGAGAAATTCTAACTGAATGAAAAAAAAAGCAAAATTAAAACAAAGTTTAAACATTAGTGTCAGCTGTTTACGGTTAAGAGGCCATAAGTGGCAGATTAGGAATAGAATTAAAATTGACTCTCAAACGGGAAAAATTCTAAAAAACTACTTTTAAGAAGTTACTGTTTAATGTACTTGCTGTAAGCAAGCTACAAAGAATATTTCATTCGAAGATAAAAGCAAATATATGCATTAAATAATGATTAAGACAAAAAATAACAAATACTGAAATATTTTAGATTTTATATAGTAAACGTATTTGTTCAATTCCTACTATATATATATATATATATATTGTTCAAATTTTCAATCGTTAGTAAAATACTTTCTATTCATGCATTTAAGTTCAAATATATTTTTTAAAACTTGTATAGGATGACACTTGATGTTAATACAGTTTTTTTCAATTATTAATTCCTTAATAAAATTTAAAAAAAAAAAAAGAATAAATGGAAACAAACAAAAATAATAGTCCAAGAGCATATATAGAAAGGAAAAATCATTCGTTGCGTCCCTGTAGCTCAATGGACGACGCATTGAACTTCTAATCCAAAGTTTGGGGGTTCGATTCTAATCTCTAGGATGACATAATTTCTGAAAATGTGAATTCTTTTTTTACTATACTATTTTATTAGAATAATTTAATTTAATTAATGAGTAAATAGAGTGTAACAGACACAAAAAAATAATCCAACACCCTATATAGAAAGGAAAATGAAAAATTCCAAGGGAGATCGCTTTGTTTTTTGCCACTTGCTATTCAGTCGTATGTTTATACATATTCATATTAATTGTAAGTATTTAATAAAAAATAGCTAAATAAAATTTTTCTTTGTTTACCTAAGTGAGAATTGACTAATTTTTTTTATTTTACTTGTTTAAGTTAAGCACACAGTCAAATGAGAAATCAATTCGAATATTGAACATTTTTAATTGTAAAGCATCCATTTTGTAATAAAGTTACCTTACTACATAAAAAATAGCTAAATAAAATTTTTCTTTGTTTCCCTAAGTAAGAATTGACTAAATTTTTTTATTTTACTTGTTAGAGTTAAGCACACAGTCAAATGAGAAATCAATTCGAATATTGAACATTTTTAACTATAAAGCATCCATTTTTTGTAATAAAGTTACCTTACTACATTTCTGAAATTTAAATTAAAGAATTTCTAAATCATTCATGTAAATATCTTTACTATTGCAATTATTATTATTGCTATAAATTTTTCGAGCATGTATATTGTTATAAACAAGTAATATAAAAATGTTTTTTGAGTCAATTCCTACTTAGATCAACAAAGAAAAATTTTATGTTAGCTACTATTAAATAGTCCCAATTAATAGAAATATGTATATACATATGACAATATCACAACATTAAGTGGCAATTAATTTTTATTAATTATCATTAAAGTTGCGTATTTTCACCCAAAACAATTGTGTATACAAAATTTTAGTTCAACTGAATGCTTCAGAACGTATATTGTCTTAAAATGTATATTATTTTAAAATATGGTTACAATGAGGTGTATCAGAAATCGAGTTGAATTAGTTCTTGAACAAGCTAGTTTTCAGCTGAATATTGATTTATCACTGGATGTTGTGATGGACGAAATCATGATGGCCATTGACACGTATATATGTTCATCGTATAAATAATGGATATTTCTCGTAGTGTAGCGTTTGTACAACATCGGATAGGGTGTGACATGACAAGCGATAAAGCATACCTGAAACATGATTTTTTTTGTACGAAGTTGACATGACAGTACTGCTGTCGTAATGTACTGCAATATACGTTAGGTTTAAGGGGACGATACAATTAAGGACAATACTTGCCGTCCCTATGGGATAGCGATTATAAAGCTGACTGCAATGCAGAGGGTCCTGTTTTGAATACCGGAGAGCGCTTGGATGCCGGGCAATGCATAGTTTCTATTCAGCATGGAAGCACTCTAAGTATTCGGTAGGCTGAAAGTTTTCTCCAGAGGTTAGAGATAGGGAAGAGGGGAAAGCGACCTGGTGAGTTTTCCCTTGAAGTTAAGTGGAGTGGTAGCGCATCGCGCTTCCTCAGGTTCCAGGAACCGCGCTTCCGGGGTTCTATCCTCAGGCTGGGCAAGGTCGACTCGGTCTTTCATCCCTTCAATGGATCGATAAATTAGTACCAAGCTTTCTTGGGGACTAAACACTAGGGTTTCGCTTCAGACTCACCACTTGATTTGGACATCTGGTCATGCACCTCAGCACCAAATTGTCACGTATAATGAGATGGGCACAGTAGGCCTCCTTCACGGTTCTCAAATTTATGGCTCAGCCAACTGACGTATTCTATCCCTCTTGCTATGATTGAATTCCGAAGGCCTCGGTCGTACACCGTAGATTGTTTGGTATTAAATTAGTAAACATTAAAACAACAGCATATTCTCTCGTTCTTTTTCTTTTTACATTTTTATACACAAACTGTTGCCACTCACAACAAAACATAATAATTTTTAAACATGATTATTAGAAAATAAATATGCATGATGATGTCACTGTTTGAGATTAATTCAGACTGCATGCGGAAATCAAGCGTGCAAAAGGCGGTATTAACATTATATGTCATCGAGGCTTCTGAAAATTTAGAAAAGGTACCTCAGAACATAACTGGGATTTCGAAAAACTTAAATAACCAATAAAAGGACTAAAGCCAAGTATCTGTAATGTAATCCCAATTACTTTCTAAAACTTCTTAAATCAAACACAATTATATCGATTATCAATACAATCAAACAAACAAATTCTGTCATGTTAAAAAACAAACCCAAGAAACTTTATTCTTGGGACAGCAAACCACGTGCCATGCATCGGTTCTCAATCAAATTAACTCGCTTTCCTTAACACCTATTCCCGGTCAAGCGCACTACGCTTCCATAAAACAAGGGATTCTCCCTCACCCCTAACCGTTGTGTTCAAGGGTCAGTCACCTTTGCTTTACAAAACAGAAACCTCTCCCTCGAAGGAGCGGGAACGACGCCAACTCTTAAAGAATCTACCGGCAAACAGTAGACAGACCCTACGGTATCCAAAATCGATAAGCTCAATTGTTTTCACGTTATATGTAGGATAAATATTATGTGAGAGGATTACAATAGTTTTACTTGATCAGGCAGGGGCACTATTGTTAAAAACCACAGGTGCTCTCTTTCTGAATTCTTGAAAGAAGTTTTCTCTTTAATATTCCTTATAAAAATATTAAGTTTATAACCAATTGCTAAAAGTTATTAATTATAGAGAATTAAAGGTCATTGAACAACACATTCCAAAAAATGGAACAGTTTTGTTTAACAGAATTCTAAACGCAAATTTTTTTATGCTGCTCCTCGAACAAAGGAAAATTCAATGTGAATGTAATTTTAAAAAAATATTATCTGGATAATAAAAATATTTGGAATTGTTTAATTTACAACATAGACACTGCATCATAAAATAAATATGGAGAACTTTGAAGTCTTTACACAAAGTGTGAATATTCTTTTTTCATTTTAGAAGAGGCTCGTGATAAAGCCATAAAACCAAACCGAAACCAATCACGCTAGAATTAGCCAAAGACTTAAACATTCGCCCGACAACACTGGAAAAGCGATTGGGAGTATTCGTTTTCATCGAAAAATTGGGTCTTTGGGTCCCACATCTACTTACTGTCGATCAAGGTAAAAAACAAATCATTTGCGGTGTTTTATCGGTTTCTTGGTATCGGGCCATTTTTAATACGGATTGTAACAGACGATGAGAAGTGTATTCAGGAAAGGATGGGACGTTTGAGATAAATAACGGTAGCGTGATATTGATTAATTTAAATATTTAGTTTATTTACTTCACAGCTATTATTTACAGAATTATACATTGAAATTATTAAACTTATTAAGAGATAATTAGAGTTTAAAACAGTGGTTTGTGAGAGGAAGGCTCCCTTCGGCGACCACTTAATGGAAAGTTCAAAGCATCTTTTCCCTTGGCTCTCCCTGTCTCTGCTCGGGGATCAGAACATCCTTTTAGCATCTCGTTAAGACTCGTTTTAACATCTCGATTGGAAAGGATCCCTCCTTATGTCAAAGGTCAATGGGCGATTCAAGATGATACTACGCAATTATTCAAAGTTGCACATGTGTCTTTGCCCGTGGGCTGATTATTTCCACAAAGACGCCAATCACAGCTGCGAGACGAAGACGTGACAAGAATGAGGCGTTGACGGATTATGTGTAGGTCTCTTAAACCACCTGCATAAATGTAAAAAAAAATTAGTTTTACTAAGTGCAGGAAAACAAAACCTGTGTCAAAAAACATGCTATTACTCCCTTTCTTAAATTTTTATAACTTCGTTTTTGGGATAAATCCTATATACTAGAACAGAGAATAAATGTACTAAAATTAACTGGAAAGGCTAATACCTTACGGATTTCATTCACAGGCCGTACTTCATAGTTATTTAATATTATTATAGAAAGCAAGGTGTTATTTCTTATATATTTTTGATAAACATTGTAAAAAAATTTATTGTGTTGCTTCACAATAAACATGAATAGAGTATTTACTTATAAAAAGGTTTAAAAAAAAGTTTATCGAAATAACTGTCAATGAAAATTTTGACTACAAATACGATTTTTGTTACTGTAAAGCAATCTATTCAATATTATTCAAATTTGAACTGAAAACTCCAAAAATAAAAACAAAAACATGAACAATTTCTTTAAATTTAGCTTTTTTTATTCATTTAAAAAATATATTTCCTTTCCATTACTACACCGTCATTCGTTATCAGAATAAATTGATCAACAATTAATTTTTCATCAAAGGAAATTATAAGTCAAAATGCTTAAATTCTCAATTTATACACAATTTATGTTTTGATATTAAAATATTATACTAATCAAAAATAAAATCATTAATTTATATAAAAAAAACGAATTTTATAATAATTTTAAGTATTTGTATGCAATTGTATAAAAATACCAATAAAAAACTAGACTGGAAAATAAGGATTCCACAGTGTCAACAATAAAAGTCATCTAACTATCTTACCAGGGAATATGTATATCTATACTCAGTGTATTTTTGAAGAATTAGTTATAATATACATTTTTCGAAAGAAATTTTGGTACTCATTTTATTATAGCGTCGTTTGTAAGAGAATTTGTTCATTAACTGTATCTATACTTGTTATAATAGTTAACTATATATCCCTTAGGATATGGAACAAACTAATATTGAAGTTTTGGTATCAGAAACCGATATTATACATCCCTACGAGATAGTGAACACATACACTTATGGGGTTTCTGAATGTTCTGGTATATCAGTTGATAAAAGTATTATTATTCTGTCAGTTAAGAGTATACTTTGTAGCATACAGAGGATATCACTTCTTAAAATAATTATTTTTTGTAATAAAAGTTTAAATTAAGACTTTTTCCTAAGCATTAAACTCTTAACTCTCAACATACAATAAAAAAAGAATAAGACACTTACCTTTTGACAACTATTTTTTTCGGAACAAAAATGACAATCTTCGCAATCCGCTGAAAACGCTGTTAGCGGAAAACGCCATTTCTGCTATAAAACTATTCGCCTTCTCCACTAAAGTACTCATAATAGAACCCGTGCTGTCATGTATCTTAGAAGAGTGGATTTAAAAGAATATTCCTGC
This sequence comes from Trichonephila clavipes, assembly GCA_019973935.1. Lineage (NCBI taxonomy): Eukaryota > Metazoa > Arthropoda > Arachnida > Araneae > Nephilidae > Trichonephila > Trichonephila clavipes. The sequence goes on along the minus strand of BMAU01006202.1, from coordinate 253 downwards.
TCAGTATTGTCAGAATATTCGTAAAAATGTTTATTCTATATAATTTTAAAGTGATTGGTATTTATAAGTACTATTGATAGATAAAGGGTTAAAGTGACAAACATCTAATAAAATGGTTTGATTAAAATAATTAATTATTGCTTTAAGTGTCTTAACATTTTAATTCGTAGAAACAAATTTGTTTAGATAATATAGGGTATCCTAAAAGTCTGACTACACTTTCAAAAATTAATTAAAAATAAACAAAAATTTC